>UZAF01016522.1:0-36158 GCA_900617895.1 Haemonchus placei
CAAAAAAGTAAATAGAAGTTCATACTTCTAGAAATTGCCACTTTTAAAATCGAAGTCGGAGTGGAACCCTTGAAATAAGTGTGAGTAGCTCACTCAAGTTTTTCATGGTTTACATTTTACCATCGGTTGATTGTTTTTCATAGAGGAACGTTTGAAAATAAGCTAGCTTTTCTACAAGTGGTCGTGCCAAATGGAATTCCTTTTCACATTTGCAAATCACTCCCTTGCCGAGCGCTGCCGCATCACCCTGCCCACCAATCAATGGAACCCTTCAAACCAGAAAAAAAAAGAGATCGCATTTCTGTAGTGCATACGTGCGACCCACAAAACCTGTTTTGTACGATGAACTATGTGTATAAGAATATGACCGCATACGATCACTAACCAATTTCTGGCCTGACCACTTTTTGGAGACTTCGATAAAGTAGTGCTATACACATTTAAATAACATGAACTGGAAGAAAAGTTCTTACAATGTTTATCACATATGGTAAGACAAGAAAAACACGGGAAAATGAGAATTTGGTTGCAATGGTTACTAAGAACAAGCTGAAAACCTATGTACACATTCTATAACAACCACAAGAATCATACAAGCAATAAATTAAACAAATTAACTTTATTGTGAAACGTGTTCAATTGAGACCTAATGTAGTATACTCGAATGCTTACACGACACATTTTAACCGTTCTTGATTATGGATACAGTGAAGGTCACTCGAACACATGTATGCAGTGCTAGAAGAAATAACCATGATCCTCAATGGACTAACTGAAAATTGCTATGATACGCAAGGAGACGCACAGTCAAATTAGGCATGTTCAGTCAGATTCCTCATCCGAAGAAACATTTCTCTTCGACGGCCGAGACTTGCGGCGGCTAGATGAAGTCGACGATTGACTATCCTAAAATCCCGCGATGATTTTGACAGGAATCAAAGATATGACAAACTCAAAGAAATATTTAAGGAACGAAAAAATTGTTAACAATGAAGAAGCACAAGCTAAAGAAGTAAACACTGACCTCGTTGTCCCTTTTCGAGGGAGTTCTATCGCGGGAATCGTTGTCATCTGCAACTGTTTTTTCTTTCTGACTGCTACCAGACTGACTAGCGCCTTCAGTTGCCCTTCCTTTCAGGAGAGCCATTGGATCTCCACCGGTAACCTTCATCCATACTGCTTCCAGTAACATCGAATCATTGTAGATATCGCTGCCCTCGATATTGTATAACTAAATATGTGCAGATTTTCGATTAGAAAAAAAAAACCTTCTGCAAAAAAAAGAATAAGTTTTCCAACACACCCTAGCATTTTCACAAAGCAGCTTCACATCATTTCCCATCTCTTCGATTGTGGCATACCTTAACAAATAATAGACTCTAATTCATCGCAATCACAATGCGAACTTATGAGCCCCATACCTGCCCTTGTCGATCTTCTTCTTAATCCTTGCAAAATCCATAGGATTGTGCACAATGTCGTAGTAATCGGGCAGCTCCCGCTTTGTGGGAAGCTCGATGAATGGTACAGCGATCTCCCTGCCATCATTCGTCTTGAATCCAACCAATATGTCGTACACCTACAAATGCAAATCGGAAAACTTTAAAAACAAAGAAAAAGGAAAAGATCCAGGAATCAAATCAGCGAAACGGCGAAACTACCTTATTCATCACTTCGATCACTTCAGGGCTGGCCTTTTTCCTTTTCTTGCCTTCTTCATCCTCTTCATCTTCTGCTTTCCGCTTCCGCTTTTTCTTCTTAGCCTCATGTTCTTCCTCCTCCTGAATGCCACAATGGACACACAACATATCAGTTTACGCGAAATTTTAAGAGAAAAGAAACAAACCGCATCGTCAATTTGTTTGAGCCACTGGTCATCCGACATTAGATCGGTTGAATAGTCTACCTTAAACGACATTTAAATTAAAACAAAACAATAGTCTCACTTGTGCAAGCAAGAACAACCAATCTTGCAAACATCACACCTCACGCCTTCGTCGTCTTCCTGTTGAATACGGGTCATCCTTGATTACCCCTTCACGTTGAGCCCGTTCTAATTCAGCAAACTCATCCGATGCTTTGAGAATGTCATGAGGAATCTCATTCTCTTCAAGTAGACGGGGCTTTCTAAAACAGTGACCAATTTGTTTAAGTCATTTAAGTCAAGACGATCTCAACCAGCCTCATGACTGGTGTAATTCGAACCTGTGAAGCTGTCCTGCTTCCTCTCTCCTTCGATCAATATCCATCGACTGGAACAAATTGAACTCTTCCTCTGATCTGGCTATCATTTGATTGATCGTTTCGTCATCCGGCACCTCGTCGTCTTCGTCGTCCTCAGACTCGGCCCTGAAATTCATCACAGATGAATATTAACCATAACGTCCTTGCTTACTTGGCGAATGAAAGGAACCCCAATAGAACTAACCGAATGATTTGCTCAAGCATTTGCTTCCTTTCTGCCCCAGTAGATCGCTGATCGAATTTTCCAGCCTGTATAACCTTTTCATCAACGTTCAGCTTATATTTCGCTGCCGCTAGAATTCGCTCTTCCACAGAGTTTGTCGTAATGAGGCGCAGTACCCGAACTTCTCTCTTCTGCCCGATGCGATGCGCCCGATCCTGGGCTTGCATATCCTGAAGATAGCCAAATACTTGAACAAACCCAGTTACCGCGAAGTGCAAAGGTTTCATTTGCCTCTAATGGTGATTTCTTCAGTATAAGAGAAGCCTCAGTGCGAATAAATCCAATGAGTACCTGATGCGGATTCCAATCCGAATCGAATATAATCACAGTATCTGCCGTTTGTAAATTCAGTCCTAAACCTCCCGCACGAGTAGAGAGCATGAAGAGGAAATATTCGCTGTCTGGAGCGTTGTATAACTCTAAGAGTTGGCCACGTTCATCAGGCTTAGTACTGCCGTCAAGCCGAAGGTACTTCCATTCTGCAATTGTAAAAAGAAAATATCGAAACAAAACTGAGTTGTGCCATTACGGAAATACTATATATGCACTCACTTCGATAATTGAAGAAATCTTCGATAATTGTCATCATGGTGGTCATTTGGCAGAACATCAGCACACGATGTCCTGTCGCCTTCAACTTCGGCAGGATACGATCTAACAGCTCCAACTTACCAGAAACTCGGTAGAGATCTTGCCTGAAATAGTGTGTTGATTATTCTTACTCACATTCTACCTACACGCCGGTGATGTTCAATCAAAGAGCGTTGCTGACTTACCCTGAAACCTCTTCAACCTTCCAAAATGCTCGGCAAGAATCTTCAACTGACTGGAAGAGGAATGGGTGATTACACAGCTTTCTCAAGTGAACCACTGTATTCATCAGAGCACGGCCACCCGATTGCTGAAATGTCGTTTTTGTTCATTACCATGCTTTTGCCGTAATTGTCTTAACCAGAGTCATTCACATACCTGTTTGCTATCAATCAGCAGTCCTTTCTGCATATGCTTGTAGAGAACCTTTTGAAGCGCTGATTGGTCACATTTAATGACATATTCTGTCTTGTCTGGAAGTTGCGACTCCACCTGAACTCTTGCGTTTCGATTAACTAGATTTCACCCGCAAATGATTTCAGGTTCAAGGAAGAAGTTTCACCTCTTTCTTCAGTCTTCTCAACAGGAAGGGTCTCAAGACTTTGTGCAGACGTCGAATGATCAGCATTGTTTCTTCTTGATTTAATTCAACCTTAAACCTCAGATTCAATAATTCTGAGCTCCTCAGCAACTTTCAAAACCTTACTAAAAACTAGATCGATTGAAATTATGCCCCATTAGGGATGGCTACTGTTGAGCAAAGCGAAAACAGCCTCAAAAAGATAGTTTAAAAATTAGTTTACCTTTTCTCCTGTAGTGGCAAATGGAGCATTGAACCACTGTTCGAAGGTTCCACAGGAGCTGAATATTGAGGGAAGCAAGAAATTTAGCAGGGCCCACAACTCTGGCAGCTAAAATAATTGGGATAGAAAGAAGGAATCACACTCGGAGCAATGCTCGTGAAAATACCTTATTCTGGAGAGGAGTACCAGTGAGAAGCAATCTGTGCTGAGCATGGAAATAGCCGTTCAACATAAGTGTTAGCTTGCAATTGTGGTTTTTGAGACGATGACCCTCATCAATGATCATGTACTTCCAACGAATCTAAAGGGTAGTCTATGAATCGTTGACCAAATTTTGACTGCGAATGTGTGCAAACCTTTCCGAGAAGAGCCTTTTCACGAATCACATATTCGTATGTCGTCATTAAGACATTGAAAGCACCTTTACGGATTTGACCTTCGACACGTCGGCGAGATTCCTTGTTACCTTTGTAAACTACCTGAAATGAAAACCCTATATTACAGAACTGCAAGAAGGTGGTTACAAACTTGGGCCAGCGCATGGTTCAAAAGCTAGGCTTTAGATCGCTCTGCACAATCGCACTAGGCCAAAAAGTTCCGAAACGCTTCCAGAGCAATGGGAGAGCAACTCGACTGGACGCAACGCGAAATAAATGCTCTGGCTACTGAAAAACCCTGGCACAGAAGCACTGCATACTAATGAGTGAAAGCTAAGCGACTTACACGGAAAAACGAAATTATCTAAATAAGAGATTAAATCAGATTACCTTCACTACGGATGGAGCCCATTTCTCGAATTCCATGTTCCAGTTGGAAAGCGTCGACAAAGGTACGATCACAAGGTATGGACCATTGTTTTGCTTCACTTCCATTAAGTAGGTGATAAGAGAAATGGTCTGGAAATGCCGGAATTTTTTTTTTACATCAACGTTATTTTTACCGCGAGCAGATACCTGAATGGTTTTCCCCAAACCCATTTCATCCGCTAGAATCCCATTAAGATTATTGTTGTATAGGGAAACCATCCATTCCAGACCTTTCAGCTGAAAAAAATGGATAATAAACGTGCAACTTCTGGAATAAGGATCCCACAACAAAAATAAAACCTGATATGGCTTCAGAAGCAGTGTTTCACTGCCCATCGTGGAATGTTGTTGTACAATTTTCTCCTTAATTCTATGAGCAGTGGCGTAATAGTCGGCCATTTGTTTGCGATTCCTCTGATCATATTCATCTTCCTCATTTCTGGCCTAAAATTGTATGGCATTCATGAATATGTCCTTTCACAGTAAGAAAATGCATTTATCGCTGACCTATTGTCAATACGTACCTTTTCCAAGATCATTCGAGCTTTTGTTTCCTCGTCCATTCCAGCATACTCATCAACATCCTTCTTTGCAGGTGCTGGAGCGGGATTGTCCTCTTCGTCCGAATCGGAGTCGTCAGAAAGCTGATCACGTGGAACTACCTAGAAAACCTTAGATTATCTCGAACAAATAAAGAGATTAGCTGAACATCTCCGAGCTTCTACACGATTCTAAGTAAAAAGCAAGCATGTTATTCACAAACACCGATTTTTAGAAACAGAGGCACAACCTATAACGTGTGCCTACCTTGAAGATCGATAACTGTAGACAAGAGCGTAAGTAAGCGTAGGATGGTTGCACGCAAAGAGTAAATTCTGGCGCAAATAGTGTCGAAGCACCTCTTTCACATCAAAAAAACGTACTACCTCGAATCCAGGATGGGTTTCAAGCCATACTTCTAATTCATCGGGCTTCGGAGCTTCATCGCCTTGGAGGATTTTTCCCGTGGAGGTATCACGAACGTGAACGCGTGCTTCACCTTCTTAATAGGAGGAAAGGCGACAGATTTATAGTCATTCTTAACTATGAAACAAAACACTACTCACCTTCCATCTTTGACATTTTTCTCTCTTCTCTTTTCTTCTTTTTCTCCGTATTTTGGTGCTGTCGTACAAGACTGCACAAGCTCTCCACATATTCGTCGGTCTGTTGTAGCAAGTACACCAGACGTTGATCCTAAAAATAACATATGCGCTTGAAAAAGACGAAATGAAAACCTCTGAAAATGTCAGATACCTTCTTCTCGTCCAGCAAAGCACGGTAACCTTCTTCATCTTCCTGCATAAGCTTTTGCATTCGAAGTCGTTCATTCTTGATTTCATCCTTCTTTCGCTCTCGTTCATTGTTTTGGTGATATGTCAAGACGGCCTTCTTAACCTTTTGTGTCTTGAGCAGATTGTTCCTGAGGGAGAAAACAATTACCGGAGATAAAGTAGGGTGATTACATACAAAATAAAAAAAAAGTAAAATCTCTATCAAAATAAAATCATGCCTACCTATGATACTCCTTAAACTCTCTTCCATGCTGAATGATGGCTTGCATAAGGTCTGTATGTTTCTGTCTCCGTTTTCTTTCTTGTTCCATCTTCTGCTGCTTCTCAAGTTTTTCTGTTACTCTCGCCTCACGCAACGACTGCCTTTTTGTTCGGCGATAAGCATATGGATTGAGAGCTGTTTCAAGCGTCGTATCCCTACGGAGTGCTCCCATTACTTCACTGCGAACCTGTAACATCATTTGCGATATCAATGGATTTCATAGAAAATTCCAATCAAAACAATATCTATGCAAAATATTAATACTAAAATGGTTGCTGAGTATCATGTTCCTCCTGACTTATCAATTGGGCCATTATCATAGAATGAATCCGTGACACTACCAACCTGTGCCTGCAGATTCACCAGCCGCAAAGCGCGAAGTTCGATCTCCGCCTTTATTCTCAAATTTGGTGGAAGGTCAGCAGGCAGATTGCTCAGCTCTTTGATTCGAAGGCCAACGCGATTCTGTATCCTGAAAAGTTTCCGGAAATGACATCCCCAAAAACGAGAACGAACTTGCCATCCAACAAAATGGTTTTTCATGCTTCTAAAGTCCTTTCAAAACGGTACCTGTGTTCACGTTCCTTCAGAAGAGATGCGGGATCTATGCCTACAGGAGTCGGCAGAGAGGTTGGTCTTGCGCAGCGCTGTTGATGAATGTTCAGAACCTGAAAAAAAAGCTGTGAACTTGTTGAATTTAATGTAATCATTCGAGTAAGCACTACAGTGGTTCCTAGCCGACCCCAATTAGCAGTAATATTCGATGATACGATTCCAAAAAAGAGCGTAACAAATGTTATAAGGGTGATTTCTCTTCCGCTAACATTGTAATATCTCCCTCAACACCATCACCATGCGTAACAAAAAAAAAGGGATGAAAAAGAACTAAATGCATACCTTCATGAGATCGTACGGTAGCTTTTCTCCGTTATCCCCTTCTCCAGGGAATTCGTATGGTTCAGGTAGGAGAGACGTCGGTTTATTTTTCACAAAGACAGCTTCAGCAGCGAGGGCTGGTGGTACTGGTTCATTCCTCGCCAACAACTTGTACACGCTAACCTTAAAGTGCAGGCGGTCATATTTCACTATGTTACAAGAATGTTCAGTCCATGTTCCAGACGTACCTGCGCCCTGAGTTGGTTTAATTGCGCTGGTGTAATTTGTGGCTGCTGCTGACCAGCTGAGGGTGAAGGCTGTTGAGCGACTTCAGTGTGTGGAGGAGCACCTAAAAAAAGAATTGCACAGCAGCTAAATTGTATGCTTACCCCCAATAATTCTTAATCAGTCGAGCCGCCCGGCTAACGCCGGGCTTCCCTACTTCTTGTGGGTCCGCCCGGCTGCGCCGGGCGCTCCTCCTTCCTGTGAGAAATTTGCTAGGCGTAAATAACACATCGGATTCTCCTTTTGCTTTGAAAGCTCTACACCGTCAGTATTAGCTCCGAAGTGGGAGCGATTTTTTCTGTAAGCCAACCTCGCTGTGTCGGAAAGAACATTTTTTAATATCACAAAGGCGACTATTCAGAGAAAAAAGTATTCAGAGACTTCATCGCGGCTGAGGCTACTATGTTAACAACCATCAATGTTCCTCAACGCCATCATCATGGGCTCTCCTCATTCTTGGGGCAAAGGGACTTTGCCCGAAAAATATCGAATTAATAAAATTCCTCCTTCTTAATATGTTATTTCGCTTTTTCGCAGAGCGAGAGTATAGACTATCAAATGCCTTCAAAGATGTACCTCCTTTTCTCTATGGATACATAATTGAGTGTGAATCCAACATTATTACCGGTCGGATAAATTTTGCTGAGAATGATATCAGAGCAAAGAGAAACCGTGGTCTTTTACTTAATCGCAAACTCTGCTGGGTAGCGGTCGTAATCTAATAGCAAGAAGTGAGCCAAATTCGTAACCTTATAATCACACAACTTAACCTTCTTGTCGAATGAAACATATCAAAAAGTCAAAGCTAGGTCGCAAATAACAATGGCGCTGAGAAGTAATTGGTCTNNNCCCCCCCCCCCCCCCCCCCCCCCCCCTTACTCCTACCAAATATGAACGCTCTAGGTCCACGGGGACATGAGCTATGAATTTGCGGCCCAAAGTTTCTAACGCGCACGCCGCGCTCCCTGTGCATGGATTCCGGACCTGCCACTTACCGTAGGTGTTCCAATCCTGCCCCGTGTACTCCTACCAAATTTGAGCTTTCTAGGTCCACGGGAACAGGTGTTATGAATTTCCGGTCAAACACACACACCGACACACCAACAGACACACTTAGCGAATTATATAAAGTAGGATGACTAGCATCGGAAGTGCATTCGTACAGAGGTAGTATTTTTGTAAAAGGACGTCTTCTACCAAACAAAAAGCATTAACAGTACCTGTTAGCTTAGATTTCAGCTGCAACATTTTCTGGTAGCGTGGATCTGCTGTTAGTTGCTGTTCTTCCATTGTTGCGACAGAATTTTCGAGCTTAGCAATGGTGAGCTCCTGTCCCTGAGAAAAACAATCTACATTTGTTACAAGTCAAAAAAAAACTATATGAACTTTGAAACCCGTGCTCAAATCATAAGGAAACAAAAAAATGAAACATCTCGTTCTTTTAAATCTCATAAATTGGTCGTACACGTTCGTGTTCCCCTCTCGTTTCACGGCCCTCCAACTTCGAATTGATGAACCCCATACTGTTCAGTTGACAACAACAAATACTCNAACTTTGAAACCCGTGCTCAAATCATAAGGAAACAAAGAAATGAAACATCTCGTTCTTTTAAATCTCATAAATTGGTAGTACACGTTCGTGTTCCCCTCTCGTTTCACGGCCCTCCAACTTCGAATTGATGAACCCCATACTGTTCAGTTGACAACAACAAATACTCATACCTGTGCCGCCATGGCTTCTCCTTGTATGGTCTGCTGTTGAGCGACAAACTCGCCGGCAGGCTGCGGCGGCTGAGCCGTGAACTGCTCAAAGGCAGGTCGACTCATTCGCGACCTTCTGAAATGTGACATTGATGATCCAGCATGAGGGAATAGCACCAGTCAGATAGCAAATTAACTCATTCTAAGAGGAAATTCCGAGAAAGAAGGGAGAACGATGATTACGATACATCAAGACATCGAAAAAAATCCATGCACAGATGAGTATAGTGAAAAGTACGTTTGAATGCAATTGAATGGGCGCAATCGATCAATGCTTGGCGCAAGGCCAGCGCTGGGATTACGGTGACAATCCGTATAGGACCAGATTCCTAGAGCATCGCCAATGAACCCCGCCCTTAAAACCGTGCCAACTACCTTTGAACCTAAAAATCCATAATTCGTTAAGATTTCGCGCGTTTTTTTATTTATTTGCTTTTATCGGGTTATTTGGTCCCCTATCGATTTTCCCTTTGATTTGGTGATATGAAAAAATTATTTATTCGATTTCTCGAAAGGGTTCCTCAAAACGAGCCGAGCGTTCCTGCACAAAAACTAATTTCTACCTCTTGAACCCGTGGGGAGGTGTTTACCAATACGTGAACAATTTGAAACTAATTATTTAGGATTTTCCTTGTGATTCATAATTGTGCCCTCAGCGTTTACTTTGCTCACAGTGCTGTGTAGTTTGCACGGAAAAATTTCTTTTCCGGGTTTCTTGCAGAAAGACGTCGTTAGGGTCTCTAACACCTCAACTCGCGTTCACTTATGCTCATTACACAAAATCCATTCTCATTTCGTCTCATGAAGTCCATGCGTGGGCTTTTAGTTTCGCGTACTCGCCATGTTTTTTTTTNTTTTTTTTTCGTGAGGATCCGTGTCTATCAGCATTGCGTCGTGGGTTTCAGAAGCAGTCGTTGCCTGTTGCACTGCATTGCTCCAGTGCGATCTAGTAGGTATACCTCAGTTTTCGGCTCTCTTTTGCATGAAGTTTGTCTTCAGAAAGGCGTGAATACAACTGATGGCAATGCTCCTACTTAAGGTTTTCAAAACGGTCAATGGAAATTTCATGTTTCATGATCACTTGTTTACTTATTTGTTTTATTCATATCTACTTGTGTGTTCCAATCCTAACTCATGTATTACCTGTGATGTTCATTTTCAGATTGAAAATTCATAGGCCTACCGTTAATGTATCCTCTGATTTGTCTGATTTGAATCGAAATGAGAGTATTTATCAATTTGTAGGTAGTTGTGCTATCAGAAGGATGAAAATGAATGTGGTCGATGACCTCGTAATCCGATCCGAGCCCGCTTACACTGAAGCCGATCCCACTCCTGACGGTGAGCCCACTTTATGTCATTGTAACCATTCGCTTTAACGCAGCCTTTTTTCAGCTATTGGTCTTGAGTTTGTGCGCCAATATTACACCATTCTGTCCAAGTCTCCCGGTTGCGTGCACAAATTCTACAGCCATGAATCGGTGTTCGTGCACAATGATGTCACGGTTATAGGTCAACAGGTAGCAATTTTTACTGTAACGAAGTTAAGGGCGAGATGTGGGTGCCAACAGGCTCGTTTTGGTTTTAACACCACCGGCTTGAGGACTCTCTTCACCTCAAAACCAGGCGCTAGAGCTCAGAAAAGCAGGGAAAGCCGGCTATGGGGGAATATAGTGGTGCTTAGAAACGTTTTTCAGTAGAGGGAATATAGTTTTTTCAGGAACTTCGGGGAGGGTGAGACGCTCGTACAAAAAGCTGGGATGAAGAAAGAGTTGAGCATTAACTTGACCACTGATTCATCTTTTTCAAAAGTGTATGAATCGTTGTAGGCCTGCAAAGTGAACTACCCCTCCTCCTTTGCACTCTAGCGCCTAGTGTTAAGGACGTGTGGGCCCCCGTCCCCCTACATTTTCAACTACCCGGCTTACATTGTTTTGCGGAAGCCAGCTGAAGTAGTTTTTTTGTATCTCCAGCTAATGGAGGATAACCGAGGGCTAGACGTTTGGTAAGTATAATGAATGTCGATCCGCTCAATACGTGTGAGCTTCCCTTTCTTGGAATTAACCTGTCCTCGGAATAATTTTATTTCCCTGCTCTTTGCTATAGTTGTAGCTTGTACTTCTGACACTGGTGTTATTGAACTGAAAAATAAAGATCTCTCTTCGAGACTAGTGAAGTGTATAGCATGTTCGATGTTCCATGAAGTGTAATAGAAAAAAAAACTATTATCGAGACCTGCAGCTTCCCGAAAACCTTTATTGCTATAATTTTTGTATATTTTTTATGTGTGGTCATCTTATGTTTAATTTTACAGAAAATCAAGAACTGCATCGAGCAACTGGTAGAGGCGAACAACAGATTCAAGATCCATTCTGTCAAGGTAACTTGCAATTTTTGCGTCGTTGGGGTATAGCCATAGTTCAGGTGGGGGAGGGAGTTGAAGGCATTTTGAAAACACTTTATGGAGACTGTCTAACCGTGACTACAACCTATTGTTAGTGACTGCTTTTTCACTTTTGTCCACATATGTTCCAAGGGGAAAATGCAAAAATTAGCTGGAGTTGGATGAGGTCAAATAGGAATGATCCACTATAAGAAAGCGTTCTGAAGTTTCTTTGACTTCGGGATAACGTTTCTCCATGTTTATCCTCACCTTCCTCAATTGATAAGAGCGATACATTGGTTGAATTAATTATCTCTTCCTTCTCTGTCTAGACTCCAGTGCATTTTTCCAGGGATCATTCACATATCACAAAGGGATCGTTCTGCAAGTGTGTGGCGAAGTCGCCACTCGCCGCTTCTTCCAGACGTTCATTTTGGGGCAGCAAAGCGCCAAGAAATTTTATGTGCAGAATGACATCTTCCAATTCCTAGACGTGGCATTCCATAGTGAGTCGCAGGATTCTCCAGCTCCTGCTGTGACAAACGAGGCCGCAGTCACCGAGGTACCTAAATTTTTGCTATCATTTATATCAATAGATGATTTGTTCTTGTGCTTTGTAGAACTCACTCTTGCGAGATATGAATCCTAAACGCTTACCTCCTTTGAATGGATGCTGATCTCGAATCGGCTTCTAAAAATTTGGAACGATTCTTTAGATAGGGTTACGAAAAGCCTTTAACAGAAGGCCCTACGCTAACTAGAGGCTACACAAAGTTGCATAGCCACATGACTAAGCAAGTTTATGTAGCCCTATTTCTAGCGATCCCTTAGGGCGACCAGTAGATGGTAGTGATACATAAGCATGAGACCTTACTGTGAATTTCTATGGGACCTACCTTTTTTGCAGTACGCTTTGTACAGGGCTCAATTCTTGTAAACTAAGAAACCCTTATGATGCTGATGTCGAATTGTGGATTCTGCAATAACACCGTTTTTTTTTTTGGGGTTTGATTTCTACCTGATGTCGACGCCACAAAAATTTAAGATTTCCTGAGGGATACTAATTTGGCCCCATTGAAAATAATTCCGAACATGTAATGTTAAAGGAACGGCGGAGTGTCGAAAAGTTTCCTGTGTCAGTTGTTTTGTTTCGAGATATCTCGAGTTCCGCTTAACTTTTGTGGAACGGTTTGAGCACTTTAATCCGTTCATTATTAATGGAATGAACCCCCTCGACGGTTGCTCACTTCATGGGCATAGAGATTGGATATAATTTGTCTAAGTTGTCTTTTTACACCTTTGAGGCACTTACACTACACCGCTACCTAAAAAGCGTGAATTATGTTTCAAGCAAAGTAGACGTCGCATTTCTAGCGCGTTTGCCCGTTACCGGAATGGTCTTTCAACAAAATGAAAAAAAGCAAATGAAGAAGAAATGATGAAAAATTCGCCGTAACAAAATCCTTCAAATCATTACAGGTTTCTACCGTCCAAATTTCGCTCGAAAGCGCCTCCATAATCTATACGAAAAGTCGTTTTGCAATTTTTCAAAGTCGTTCTTGCTGCCCCCAGTTCTCCCTTTACTACAGCCTTCTAGGCATCTAGGTGGCAAGTTCCTGGTTTTGTTTCACAAGTGCATCAAAGCTGTTTCTGTATCGCTAAGAGGGAGCAGACAAACAGAGCACCATCCTGTCGACTACTCTTTTCATTCACCAACGTAATACACTTTTGATGTTGCCTCTCAGCTTTGGCTTCCAAAAGTGTACCTTGTGGGACATCTTAACGCGCATGCGCGTCAAGCTGGCTGCGCCCGCCAAAACGCTCATGTCCCACGCGGCCGAAAAATCCAAAACGCGCGCCATCGTCAATGGGTTAAATCATTACACGTTTCTACCGTCCAAATTTCGCTCGAAAGCGCCTCCATAATCTATACGAAAAGTCGTTTTGCAATTTTAGCAAATTGGAGATGTCTCCCCAGGGCGCTTGTCAACTCGAATGTCTGTCAGCTTTATTTTGAGCAGTTCAAGGATTCATCGCTGGTGGGAGCTGCAATCCTGTGTATTCAATTATTCTATGTTCAGGCTCAGTCGGTTGACATCGACCTTGTGCAGAATGGCCACAATCATTCTCATTCGTCGATAGCTCTTAGTTGTGAAGAAACTCCTATTCTAACAAGTGTTGTTTCTCATGCAAAAGCAAGTCCGGCGAAAAACACATCTCCTATGCCGGCAGCGGAAGGTAGATGTTTTTCCTGTTTTTTTTTTACTTCACTTTTTTCACTTAATAGAAAACAACTTTCTCCAATAGAAGAAGAGAACAAGAAAAAAAAACGTTCTTAAGTGAGAGCAAAGCTGCCCTTTTTTTCTCGGGGTTCAGTTCCATTAATAAGTTCCATTCCTGCCTCTTTTTCTTAGTGTAGCAAGTTGTCGCATTTTTATTCATGAAATTTGTCTGTGAATTCATCTTTTGGTGGTTATTATCGGGTATATTATTTTACAAGTTGGTCTGCGCATGAAAACGCAAGCAACACCACCAAGTGAGCCGTATTGGTCAGTGAGAGCCATATAAACAATATCAGTAGACTAACTATATCATGACATGTCCCTCACCGTTGTTAGCATGCGTCCACATAATCCGCATGGTGCCTACGTGACTTTCTGCGTACGGACGCACAAACCAACATGCAAGCAGACACGCAAAGTTAGCGCTTTATATATAGACGGATAAGGCAACGTTATTCTTGGTTCGAACGGAAACGGTGTGAACATCAAAAATAATCTATATTGTCGATAAACGAGTCCATCTTTCATATCCGTTTTGTATTTATTTATTTTTTTATTTTGATGCACACAGCGGTGCGCTATAACAATACAGTATTTCATCACTTCACCACTATATGTAGTTCCTTGCTATAATGGATATACGGTAACTATGTGGTTATTGCGATTTTCTGTTTGTGGACCGTAGCTGCCTTCCTTTTTCTCTTGTATGACCAATGCTGCATGCTGAAATAAATTTTGTTCAAAAACTCTTAAGGGTGCAAAATTATTCCAGAAATCCGCCGCATATGTATTGAACCATATGACAAAGGGAAAGACAGTTTGTGTGCGACTACCCTAATTGCAGAGAATGGGAGTTAAAATGAGATACTTTCCAAGTGGAAGATTAATCAATTAGGGATCACTGAGATCTCGTTCATTATAAGTTTAAGTTCTCTGTAGTTTCTAATTTTGGATGGACGTGGGCGGGGTATGCTGTATAATTATTCTTCTCTAATCTATGTCGTACTCTTTCCAGTTCTTACTTGGCCCGTAAAAACACTATCCGCCTAGCTTTGAATACCACAGGAATCGAAAGCCAATAGAAGCGTCGAACGGGCGAGGTATGGCTATATGAATGGTCGTAAGAGTATGGTTTCCGTTGATTATGGGTCACTTTTCCTAATTTGTTAAACAGTTCATTGATCGAAACTGTGGCAGCTTCATATCGTAAACTTACGAAGAAAGGGTCTGAGTCAGTTCGTTGGTAATGAGGTACATTTCAATAATGTATTTCTATGTTCTTCTGCGGAATCTAAAGTGAAATTCAACAACACGTAAGAAAATGACTTCATGTCGGCTTTTTGGGGGGTTAAGTTGAGTACTCATGTCATATGCCTTCGAATTGAGAACAAAGTAAAGCCCTTTCATGTTCGTCGGTGATGTGCCAGAAAATGGTTGATGAAGTAGGCTCATTATATGTTGTTATGTTATAACTATTGCTTATGTTTCATGATTTTTTTTCAAACTACTAGTTTCAGAATGTTGTCTCCAGGGTTTCAGCTATGCGGTAGATGTTGTAAAAGTCGTAAAATTTACAGCGCACCTCTACAGAGTTGAAGCAGCGCTTTGGAAAAATGACCTTGATTTTCCCTTTCTTCCCTGTACGATAAGCTCAGAAGATTGATTCATCGTAGGTTCCCGCTCTGTTTTTCTCAGTGATGGCTTCCATAGTAGACTAGGCTGATTGGACCATTTGATTGGGAATGAATAAGAAAAGGTTGCTTCTCGGTAAAGAGTTAGGAAACTGCTGAGGCATACTGGAATGGACCTTTCGAGTTTGGTTACGTTTCCGTAGTCGTCGTGAATTTTCTATCGTGCACGTATCGCAGTGCTGGAATCCATGGCTGACTCGTCGTCGAAAAGATGGGCATGGTTATACTCTCCCAACAATACCCCTTTTTTTTAAATGAGTGCAGGGCTAAAAAATCTTGCCCATAGCGGATGTTCGAATGTGCTACCGAAATTTGTTGAAGGCTGGCTGGATACATCGCATTTCAACAACATGCTATTACATTATTTTTAGGCCATTTCCTTTGTAAATGAGACAGCTCCTTTTCTTGTTTATTTATTTATTTATTTATTTATTTATGTATTACACGTCAAGCATCGGTGGTTGCCAGATGCAACAGAAACAGAATCACCAGGATAAACACAACATAATATAATTAAGAAATATAATTCGCTAGAGCTTCATTGGAGAACTTTACTGAGATGGGCTTTGAGGGCATTCATCGACTTAGGGCGGGAGTCAAGCTTAGTTAAGCGATTGTTCACTGATTCAACGCGATTTACGAAGAATTTGTGCCTAAGATTTGAGCGAGCTGCTCTAAAGTTTATCTTGTTTCCTCTAGTAATTGATGGCACCATTGGAAATAAATCAATACATCGAATCTTAACTTGGCCACGGAGTATTTTGCTGACCTTATCACATCTCTCATTCTCCTTCTAAATGATAGCGACTTCAAACCTAGAAGACCGTTACAAGATGCAGAATCCGGTGTCTGTGATTTTGAACAAGATCAGATGTTACATCTAATCTTGTTCAAAATCGCCTAGGGCAACCGTTTACTAGTCTCGATGAGATGGCTATATGATGACGCACGATACATGCCTAATAAATTTTGCTTCATGTAAATGAGTAAGCATCTCGTTTGATTTTGAAAAAGTTCTTTTTATTTGAACCCATTTTTCCGGATTCTTTTTTGTCTAGGCTATTTTTATGTAAATGCTTAGCAAGCAGTGCGATGTGATCGATATCGGCTTTGAGGGTTACGTATTGTTAAAGTAAATCATGGTTGTTGGACTGCCTCGAGTGGTGGGGTTATCAAATTTCCTCGATGGGTACACAGTCTTTCACATTGTAGCGATATAGGGTTGTACGCGGAGCTATTATTTCTTGGTCAGATATTACCGCTAGCTTTTGATGCATACTTTCCCTACTATAATGTTTGGTGTGGATATAAAAACTTCGGTTGGGAGGATTGTTTTGCTGATTTACAGATCGGAATTCGAGAGCATGTTTAGTGGTGAATCACCCATTTTAATGGAATATTCTAACTTCGGAACCTGAGGTTGTTCTTCGAATTCGTATATTTGTCGGGTTTTCATATTGCGAATGGCCTCTGGTGCAGGCGATCAAACGCCCAGTTATTCCGTGCAACGATGAATGTGTAGTAGTTGAGACACAGCTAAGAACATCCTTAAGTTCACCAGCTGTTCGTAAGCCTGTACGGTATTCAAGCCTATCTTACCACTTACTAAACGTCATTTGCTTAACAAGTACCTCAACTTTCCGATCCGTTCTAGAGAGCAATGTTGTTAGTTTATCAGAGGTTCTGCGTAGTGTGTCATCCATGCTTGCTTTTTGTGTTATCAGCGAGTCGACCTTTTTCCATTTGCCTCGTTACTATTGGTATGAGTGTTGAGAGGCACTGACATAGTGGAATTCGCTGGAGGATAATTACGTCTGGTACTAATTCGAATTTATCCGAATACTTTAGAATCAGTGCAGTATATATGAACAAATGTGTTCATGCCATCTTAGCTTAGATTTTTTGGTTACCCCTCTGTACTGTGGCTTGCTTGAATTAGTTTTTTAACTAGTTGTACATAAACAAAAATCCTTTCTGTTTAAACGTGCTTTTTCAGATACATCAGTCAAGGAGTCCACTCCGGCAGAGGAATCTCCGAAACCCAAAGCAGAACCCCCTGCCCGTGAAAGTACCCCTCCAGCACCAGTTGATAACACACCAAAGACATGGGCACATCGTGTAGGAGGGGGTTCGAAACCTGCCACCACTCCCACAACCGGCAATGTTCCACAGAAAGCATCTCCTGCGCCTGCTGCTGGCAATACTGCTGCAGCTCTACGCACGCAGCGCCCTCAGGTGCAGTCGAACGGTAGGTGCTGCGACATTAAACTACTAGATGTTTTTTTTACTGTTGTTTACTTAAGGTGGTCCTATTGCCCAAGGAGAGCGCCGTATTTATCTTGGTGGCATAGTTAGAAATATGGTTCCTGATAACACGAATATTGCTGAGCAGGAGATCAAGGATGCTTTCTCAAGTTGGTAGCATTTCGATGTGTTTCAGTGTCTTTTGAAGAGATTTTTTTGTGATGTATAATTAGGTTTTCTAATTTCTGTTCAATATTCTTGAAAATTTATATGGTTCAATTTACAGAGTACGGCGAAGTGGAGTCGGTGGCTATACCGCGCAAAGTCCTCGATCAACCAAACGACACATCCCGTAACGGATTTGCTTTTATTTCTATGAAAACGCCTGCTGATGCCCAGAATGTCTTCCAGAAAGCACGAAAAGATGTTCGTTTCATCCATGTTTTTCACTTTTACGGTGTGACTATTTCGAGTATTTTACAGGATCGCGGTATATACCATTTACAACTATGTCTTGATGCGTTCGGCTTCGATGGTGAGGTAACGATTTCTGAGCAGAAAGATCGCATTGACCGCCCTGGTGGAGGATTCCGTGGAGGTCGTGGCGGTTTCGTCCCTCGTGGCGGAGCTGGTTCATTCACTCGTGGAGGCGGCAGAGGTCGCGGAGGTTTCCGTGGTGGCTACGGCAATCAGAACGCCAACCACTGAATGTTTTGATCCTTCTGTGATGTTACAGCGCCTCACATCTTAGGGTGTATACCCCAAACGACCACACAAATTTCTATTCCATGGTTGAACACCTTTCCCTATTGAGCATCCCTTTTACCCCTTTTCGCCTGGTACTTCCACTTTCTAAGTAATATTCATAGATCTATCGGAAGTGAAATCTCTCTTCTTGGTCATGGCTCATTATTTGTAACTTGTGATTTTTCGTTATTCCGGTTCGTCTATAGCATGTTTTTCAGATTGGTGTATATTATGTTAATATAGAGAGTTTTTCGAATTGAAGGGCTCTTTCCCCTTGAATAGATAACTATATGAATAGGGTAAAATGGGGGGTGTAGCGAGGGTGCACCATGTTTAGGTTTTACTGCAGCCGGGGCTAGCTATGTTATTGTATCGCTGTCTCGTAGATCTCTGAGTGCCGATTTTCCCTCTTTTCATCGCTCTACTCTTTCTCTCTCCTCAGTTTCCTCTCCGTCTCACCCTCCTCAGTCGGTACTAGCTCAGCTTGAGGTCCACGCCTGCCTCGTTGCCGGTGCCCCTCACCGTTTATCCTTGTTTTCTCATTGTTCACCATTCTGGCAGCTATTGTTGAGGCGTTTGCGTGCGCTCATAGCAATGTCATAAGCGCGTCTTTATATTCGTATAATTGACATTGTGACCTGTCGAATTTAGCGCATTTCTACCCTTTCCAGGATTGAGAATGGGTTAAGTTCTGGCTTTTTGTCATATTGTTAATTTTACACACTGAATTTATTGTTGTCTGCGACGAGTAAATATTGTTTTTGTGTAGTTGAACTATGACCGATGAGAGTTTTTGATTGCCACGAGCTACCTTTCTATAGATCATGATTTTCAATAAAATTTTGATCTAGTATACTCGAGAAGAACGTAACAGCATTTGTTTATTTGAAGGGTTTTATTAGCTCTCGAAACACCATGGATGATGATGAGTTTAATGTGGTAGCACGGTTCGATGATGCAGACCTTTCGTACCCGTGAGTTTACATTCTGTAGCCATTCACTGATGATCATCTTATGATCACGCCATGTATTTGCCTGAAGAAACCCATCACTCGGGCGTCAGAGGAGCAATGATTTTGCAATATGAGGGGCTTTTTCTTGTAATTATACTGTGTAGTTCCTATTATTCCTAGTTATTACTTCATAGAACGAAGACCAGTGCTTCAGAGACCATGAAAACGTCGAGCCATCAGTGTCGGATGTGACGGTTGTGAGTGCTTTGAACGAAACTGGTCAGAGAAAGCGTCGTTTCGTCGACAATGACCCATTCTCAATGCCTCCTGACGAAAAGTTCGTCCATCCAATGGGTAGAGTTATTATTTTTGTTTGAATGCTGTATAAACTCGAGGGAAGTCTCAGCCGGGCTGTCCTTAAAACAGCGATTAGCCAAAAAGTTTTTTGATCCACACCGAATTGCGATTGCAGAAGATATATAGCTTTTTCCTTGAAGATTGGCACATGAAAATGCCGCTTACATTGGAGGAACACGAAAATACTCGAGCAAAAACTGATGATGAATTGGCTGCGACTCGGTTATTTCAACGTATCTGTCAAGCAAGGGCAAAAAGAATGCGAGCAATGAGGGAGCAACTACAGGACCATGAAAATGCTGATTCGGACGATGAAAATGAAAAGGAGAAACAGGTCAGCGTTGAGATTCTGTGTCGTGAAAGCATTGATTAGCGATTCCACTTTGATTATCGGCTAATTAAAATCCTAAGCTTCACAAACAGTCCCACAAATGCAAATGATAGCGTTTTTTAGATTATGGAGTCGCCTCCGATTGATGGATCATCGTGGATTGGAGTAAATAGTGACGATAGGCATGAAAGGTAGTGCCCTTCTCAGCGTGAATGCGTTACTGTAGCATGGACTGGAAGACAGATATAAAACGATACAGGAATTGCTTTATATTATTATAACACCTTTCAGGTTCTATATTCGCTACATTCGGCAGCCGCGTATACCACGAGCTGCCAACGCTGGATCGAATGAAATCCGTGCAGAAATACTCAATCAGCAGGCACAGAAGATCAAAGCAGAAATCGAGGCAGTCAGGTGTGATTAGATAGTTTTTATGGCTGCAGTAAGAATTGTCCCGTATTGTATTATCAATCTCGTTTATAAATTCAATATACGAACACAAATTAACCGCAGGACATTGAAGATAGTTCTGCCTTTAGCTTGGAGGGAAGCTTGGAAGTCACTCAAACATCTGCGTGAAATTATCAATTTGAAGGTTCTTGAAGGTTCTGAATGGCTTGCTTTGAGTTCTGGAAGCTTTCTGTGTAGGGCAGTAGTCTGCATGGATCAGAAAAGTTTTGACACGACGAGCTTTTGCAAAGTTCTAGTTTTCGGGTTTTTCATCGAAAAAAAAGTAACGTGTAAGATTTGATTTTCATTCAAATCAGCAGTACTTTTTAGCTTACTGAACGGAAACTGTCAAACTATCAGTTGCAAACCCTCCAGATGCAGTCTTGATATGTGTAGTGGCTCTGAAATAACCCTACTTTACTGTTTTTCCATTTTTCTATCTTTTTATTCTTTTTGCGAATCGTCAGAGAAGTGCAATTCGGTTCGACCTTGTTACAGAGAAAATAAAGCTCGCATGATGATAAATCGCCAGGAAAGAGAGAATCTTGATGAAGTTCATGCAGATATTATCACAAACGAGTCTAGTGTATGGGTGAATAAATACGCTCCTCGAACCTACCTGGATTTACTCAGTGACGATGTTAGTTTCTAACTTTTTTTCGGTTTATTTTTTTTATTTAAATTTTTCCAGTTATTCTCGAATTAAAACTACATATTCCAGGGTGTAAATCGACTCATGATGTCCTGGGTGAAACTTTGGGATGAATGCGTTTTCAAACGCAAGATCGATCATCTTTCTAAAACCGTTGCTGCAAAAGAGAAGGACTTGCTCACGTTGGATTCGGGGAAACCTCGTCGACCAGTGCAAAAGGTTTAGGGCATTTATTAGTTTGTTTTCTTATGTCTTCATCAGGTAAAGTTAGGATTTCGCATCGGAGCATATTTCAAATTATGCTACGAGGTATTTTATACGCGATTTCTGGTGGAATCCTTTACCACGATATCTAAGCCGTCAAAATGAAAGACATCTATGCAATAAAAAGATTCGGAACGATTTTAAACGCAGGCAGCTTGTGCAGACCGGTGATTTCCCCAACTCGGAATTGCCGAGCGCAGTAGTCAGGGACAGATTTCTGAACTTCCATATTCGCAGTGAGGAGGGGAAGTTTTCGATGTCTGATTGGTTCATAGGACAGTATAGAACTTGCATAGATCTGGATCCCACAATTTCTTTAAGTTTACATATCCTGGAACTCCACCATAGGAAACATAATGACCACGGGCTAAAACTGACCTGAGTTCAACAGAATTCGGCTTTAGAGAATGTAGAAAGTACTCAGAGCTAGCTATATTGTGCACTGCCAGTTATTTTGCCATGATACAGGCGTCACATTGCCGAAATGCTACTGAGGAGTTAGAAGTCTGAGATCTTACCGAGACTGATCAGATATTGTTAGTTCGGAATTAACTTGCATAATTCTATTAATTGAATTGTATGTATATCATAATTGGTATTCGTATTTGTGTTATATTAGCTTAATTAGCGATACGCTACGCTGATTCCTCTTTATTCCTGATGTAAGCCCTATGCTGATATAATAAACGTGTCAACTTTTCATTAGCTATGAACTCGTATGACTGTTTCAGATAGCTTTGTTGTGTGGACCCGCTGGTTTGGGAAAAACAACATTGGCAAATGTTGTTGCTCGGCAAGCTGGATATGCAGTTGTAGAAATGAATGCCAGTGACAGCAGGAATGTGCCTGACTTTGAGAAAGCTCTCGAAGGTGCAGTTCGGACGTCTCGAACCCTTGATCAGGTTTGTTGACTAGTTAGTCGTTTTCGAGACATTCAACCTGAATCCGAAACCACGTTTAGAAATCGCGTCCAAACTGCTTGATTCTTGACGAAATTGACGGAGCTCCTGTGGAAGCAATACGTTATCTTGTTAAAGCAACTCAAGCTACCGGAAAGAAAGCAATACGCCGCCCTATTATTTGTATTTGCAACAACATGTATGTTTTCTGTGCCCCTGTCTTGAATACACTTTGAAAGACTTGAAATACTCAGAGAACCACGTTTAGAAATCGCGTCCAAACTGCTTGATTCTTGACGAAATTGACGGAGCTCCTGTGGAAGCAATACGTTATCTTGTTAAAGCAACTCAAGCTACCGGAAAGAAAGCAATACGCCGCCCTATTATTTGTATTTGCAACAACATGTATGTTTTCTGTGCCCCTGTCTTGAATACACTTTGAAAGACTTGAAAAACTCAGAGACAAATGTATTCACTGAACGATTTCTCAGGTATACCCCTGCTTTACGAGAACTTCGAACGGTTGCTCTCAATCTTCAGGTGGCGCCGACTGCGAAGGAACGGCTTATTCAAAGGCTAACAGCAGTGAGTTCCACAGAGATATCGAGGAGATTTATATTCACCTCTTTTCTAATCCTGCCTCTTCTGTCTGTTTCGCTTTGTTTTCCCTCTTCTAAATTGCCTGGAACTGAACTCACTTTTCTGTTACACCCTTTCTACTGAGGATTTAAGTGACTTCAAGCAGTTTGGGTTCACGCCATACCTCTACGACTCTTAGGCTTTGATTTTTGAATATGTTTTGTCTAGTAACTAATGAATTGGGTTTTTTTTTACTAGATCTCTGAATTGGAAGCCGTTCGCATCGATCGATTTGCGTTGCAACGGCTCGTGGAGTTGTGTCAATGTGATGTTCGATTTTCAATCAACACGCTCCAGTTCGTGTCTGTTCTTGCTCAAAAGGAGCGGCGTTACGTTTCAGTAGATGACATACAAAAGGTACATTTCTGATCCGGTTGGCTCACAATGTCATTTTTCACCTTATTTCCATTTGAGAACCGTTTTTTTCCCAAAACTTCCGTTTGATTTTTCTCGATATCGCCTCAGCCTTGAACAGTTTCCGTTGTAACTTGTTCCCGAAGTAGCCATATGTTTTGAACCCAATATGGAGTGACCGAGTGGACCCCCTTCGCGGGCCGTTTCTTAGGGACTTTGGTAATTCAATGTGCTTTGACGATGGCGTCATCAAAGTCTTCTCAGCTATTGTGCATGCTGCAATCGTGTCAAGCAGCCAATATTACCCTATTAGATCTGTAGCAGTATCCACCTGTGAACGAAGTACGAGTAAAATAATCAAATCAAAAAAAAGATTAACAAAATGTAAATAGTTTCTTCTCATATTCAATTATTTGTAACGGATACTTCCAGGCTGTGGAACGAGAAAGAGTGGGGTCTGCATCAATATTCGAAAATTGGTCTACTATGTTGGACTTTAGTCATCATTTCGATAAGTTGGTCTTTTCTACTGCATAGTTTGGAGTTGTCAGCGCAGATGGTATCGGACAGAATAAGATGTATTCGAATATAAATTTACCCGTGCTTTTTTCCAGAAAAGGAATCCTACGATCATTGTCAGAGAGGCTGCAGCTGGTTGAGCGTGTTGCTATTGAACGTGGTGATGACCGTTTCGTGAACGGACTATACGCTAACTATCTTAGCGTAAATATACCCTTGAAAGCAATTCGATCTGGTGTCGAGGCTTTCGTACATTATGACCGCATTACGCTCGCGGTGAGTTTACAGTGTACATTCCATTGCAAGAAGGGCAGATTGATTGTTTTTAAGAACTTTTCATTGTCTCACTACCATTTTTTCTTCCTCAGATCAACGAAAAGCAAGATTACACATTGATGAAGTTTGTCCCAGTTTTCTACATGCTTCTCCATGCAGCTGTGGCTACTCATACAAGGTACTTTAAGACACTCGAGGCACCCAGCTCACAGTTTTCTTTCTTATGTTCAGTTTGTAATATTTATAGGAAACCTCGGAGTTGTTTTCAGGGCTAAATTGAAATATCCTCAACAAGAGCAGAGTATAAACCAAAGGCGTCGAGAATCGCAGGAAACCCTTGCAACAGTCCAATGCTCGCTTTTGGGACGGTATTCTCCTACCGCACTGCTCTGTGATGTACTTCCCCTTCTTCTGCAAATTGTCCAACCGCCCATCAAAACGGTAATAATTTTTGAGTTAACAAAAATGTAGTGTTAACAAAACGCTTTTTCTACGGTGTAATATCGGTAACAGACATGAATATCGATGACCTAAATGAAATACTGGGACGATTATCTGAAGAACAACAAGTTCCGGAAACTCGGACGATTAGCATCCCGCAAACTGTCGCCTTCCGAACATAAAAAATCTACTAATGCCATCTTCTTTACAACGGGATTTCAACCATCTCAATATGAACATTGCGAAAGTGTGAAATGGATCCTGTGCGAAAGCCCTCCTAGTATAGACAAAGGGTGAATCTGGCTGAGGACTCACAGTCGGTCAAAAAAACAATCCTATTAATTTACTGTACTGGGAGCTCTTACTATTCCTACGCAGCGCTGGAGATACCTAGGCCCATGTTTGTCAACTTTAAAAACTCAAGGCTAATACCGACCGCACAACTGGAAAAGAGGCCAAAATCGCTTCCAACTGCAAAAACTTTTACCCACTTATGACGAAGTCGATAAAGACTGGGAAAGCTTTAGCTACGGAATTCTCCAGCTCTATTATAGCCCACAGCCCGTTCTTATTTATGCTTCAGCCGTCTTTTTCACTTGAATAGAAAGAAGTTTAAAACAGAGCAGGGGCGAGGAAGGCACATAGAGGCTACTCTGAACGGCTCAGAAGCTACTGACGAGCCTACCGAAGACTGGAGTGGAATGAATCGTATGGTTGCTGGTAGTGGTACAGACCTATGATTTCTATGTCTGTTGTTCTTTTAAAATATTTGCGATAAAAAGTTGCTCTAAAAATCAGAAAAGGCGCATTTGACGACCTAATACTTCGACGACTTTAAGCATTGAATTCTATCATTTCAAAGCTAATTACAGATGAATCAGCAACTGTACAGCACGCAAGAATTGAAAGAGATTAACAACGTCGTCAGCATCATGGCAGATTATCACCTGACGTTCACCCCTACCGTCGTCAATTTTCAGCCGCAGTACTTGTTCTCTCCGTAAGTAGTAGTTAAAATTACATTTTGTTCTTTGAACCTCGCAGACAATGCGGGTGACTACTTCACCTGTTTTGACTATTTTCTAGCTAACTGGCTTTGCGATCTTCCTAATATACTTGAAAATAATGGTCTTCTCTGCTTGCAAAAACGATTCCAATCGACTGAATTCCAGTCCAATCGACGTGCTAACTATGTTTCCCATATCGGATGGGAGCTCTCGAAATTTGCTATCAAACTCAACTCGACAAATGATCGCGCAAAAGGTAGTTACCATTCTCATGACTATCTTTATCCTTTACTTGATTGCATCAGCTAAATGTTAATAATTCAGATAGTAATCTTCCATGCTACTGGAGGTGGTGTGAAGGAAAATTTGGCTCCAAAGAGTAACACTGCGCAAATCAAAGAAATGGTGGCTGGCTGTACGAAAGTGGTGGACTCATCAGATAAAGAACCTTGGCGCCCCCTGCTCTACAAATACAATACGGGTAGCAGTACTGCTGTCAAGCGTACTATTCGTATGCATCAGTTACTAAATTAGACATCTCGTGATTCCAGTGGCATTCATTCCATTCTTGATCTATTTGATTTGCTTTCACTTCTTTCTCTTCCTTAAATTCCAGTGCATGGCTTCGGTCGTTCTTTTTTTATATAACTGCGGAGTGGGTCCGGGAATTTCTCCCTGAAGACGGCGTCGCGCACGCCGCTCCCGCCGCGTATCGCAGGTTTGCGATGGCAGATGGAAGCGCGCAATTTGTGAGGTAGGGAGTCCTTTAATTTTTTGAATTGGCTGACCGCGCTCTTCAATTTCAATGCAGTTTTGATCGTCGCTTACATAGGACGAGTCATCCTAATTAATCAAGTCTAATAAACATAAAAATGAAAAGGAAATAGAGAAAAACGAACAAATTTAATAAAAAGAAAGGCAATTAACGAAAAATTTCGCGTTCTATCGATTGGCGGGGGGCGGGGGGAGTACGGTAGTTATAGTGACATTTGCCGCATGCCGCAAGGGAGAATGCTGCAATCGGGAAGAAGTTCCGTTACCCCTGCGGAGTTAGTGTTCAATTTTTTCATTTTTTTTTTCATCAATTGCTCATTAATGCCACTTTTCTCGAATAACGCCTTCTAAAACAAGCAACATATCTTATCAATCGTGGATTTCTATAGTAATTTATCAATTTGCAATATCTTCAATACTGAAATTATTTCAATTCCATCCCCTATCGTTTCTGTAAATAGTTCGCTTCTAAATTGTACATAAATACTGCTTCTCTTTCATTGTTATATTATAATTCTGCTTATTTTGAATAGATTCGTCGAGTATGAACGCTCGATGTGGTAGTCTGAATATTATTCAGAAAAATGCTCAGTGAACTGTCCCGAAGGCAGCTTCAGTCAGTTGGTTACGCCAGTGCAGAAGCAGTCAGGCTCGTCAGCTGTCAATGAATTAGCCGTAAATGGACGTAGTAAGTACGACAGTATTGGTTGTCTGTGTCTAAAAAGCCATATGCATCATTAGGGGATCGAGATGCATCATCAAAAAAATTCTGTTTACCGTGAAGTGTAGTAGCTCGTAGTTCTCGAAAGGAAGGGAAGAAGTGATGTCCTCTTTGACGGGACAGGGCGCTTATGAGAACTTGGATGCATGCTACCAGGTGGTGTGTACTGGTTTAAAGCCAGTTTGGGGCGCTGTTATAGCGTTTTCTATTCCATGTTCGACTTGAATGGCATAATATGAGCCTAGGAATTGCAATGTAACTGACTAAGTAGTGGTAAAAAGTAATGGAGGGGAATCTGCAGAACTAATCACATCGTGATGTTTTCTACAGTGATTTGTAGCTGAGTCTGGGGAAGGGAAGATGTCCTGTGCTGAACGGTAGCACCATGTTGGTAACACAGAACACTGGTTTCAGCTCCTATAGTTTCTAAACAGATGGAGTAGTTCTTATTTTTTNTTTTTTCTCGTTTTGGCCTAAAAAGGATAGGAAGAGCTTTTTTCCTGTTCTCGCAAAGACCAGAATAAACATTGATAAAAGAGCTAGGATGTTAGTGCGTTCACACTTTAACGTCGAAGGCGCACGTCGAGGTCCTGGTCCGAATTATCCATGATTTAGTGATTTCTGGTCGAAGTAAAGTGAGTGAAATTGGTTACCAACGTATCGTGTTAAAGAGTTGGTGTAGGATGAGATCGAGGACGTTTCCAAGCGATTTTTTTGCTGGATTTCTTGGGTGGATTTTTAGTGAGTACTTCCCACTTTTTTAGTACAACCTTTTGTAGTGTGGTACAACACCTGCTGGTAATCAGAACGTGGTTCACCTCGAAAGTTTGATTGTTAATCGAATAAGCATCGGTGAGAAGCACAGGTCGGTTTGTATCACCTAGAAGAGCGGCCCCTTCGAAGCCCTCCCTGCGGTGGCCTGCAAGGACTTGGCTTTAGCAAGATTTCTAGCATAACATGTTTCATGAGCGAAAACGAGGGAAGATGGCGTTCTACTAAGTGGATTGTTGAAAACGGGACTGTTCAGTAACAGTATATATTACTTTGTCATTTACGAGTAATAACATTTGCAAAATGTAAGTCAGAACAGCATACTTTAGGTCGTTTCTGTTAGTGTTATTTATAGGTAGCTACGTAGTAATAGGTGCAAAGATGTTCAGAGTAGCTTTCATTCCAGATGGTCTCGTTTGATTTGATCACCTCGTTATAGTCTCATTCAGAGTGTGGGACTACTAAATAGCAATCGATCTTCGTGATAGGGAATATGATCCGTGAAGGAAATCAGGAAGGTATGTTTTGGAAACGAGTAGGAACATGCCGAGCTACCACGATTCGCTCCTACTGTCCATGCTATGCCGCTGATTACACCTTGAATTTCGTTCCCGAGCTTGTTCTTGTCTTGGCTCCCAATCCCATTTGGTCACCTATGATGCATTGTCCTCCAGAGTTCGGGCAGATGTGTGCAGCAATTGCTCTTAAGATTTGGTTAAGGAATTAGGTAATCCTGAATAATTGCACATTTCTAAAATCTGTTTATGTTGCTCTCCAAAAATGAATAGATCACTGTTAGCCCTCCATTGCTTATTTTGTGTAGGAAGGTGTCTCTGACAACATCTGTAGCTTGATTATATGAAAAACAGATTGTTAAACGGTTTATTCGAAGTTTTAATTTAGGAGAGCTTAATATTAGAGTCTTCTGCGTAATTTATCGATTACGGATAAACGTTTCAGAAAAATCTCAAAAAGTTTTGTCGAATATAATTATGGTTAGTCAACTTATAAATGCTTTATTTTGAAAATTAGAGAATATTTACAGCAATAGCACTTTAACGAACTCAAAATTACGAGTAGACGAAAAAAAATTACGGCAGTTCAAAAGAGCGGCAATGGAGCCCCATGAAGAGCTCACTTGGCAAGTAAGGTATAATCTCATTTGTTTCCTTCGTTCTATATCCTCAACGACAGCAAAGATAGTTCGGCTGTCCGGCGCTCTGAAAAGAACGATGTGTCAGTGGGGACAATGATGATTGCCATTCCTGATCAAATAAACAAGCATAAATCTGATGTGCTTGCCATCTCCTGAGTTGGGTTCAAGGTGTGGATTTTGACATTCTGGGGTATTAGAAAACAACATTCCTGACCTTCTCAAACTCGACGGTGCTCTCACGGCACTCGTAGTCGCCAGGACAGACGTCCAATTCATTGCTATTTGGATCGCACAGTAGAGGCATGGCTGATGGTTTTCCCGTTGGACATTCTAGGAGAAGCGAATTTGATTCTGTTCGTTCTCACCAACGTAGTAAAATCTCTTGAGCCCCTCCTATTTGTTGTTCTATCTTGATGTATATGTGATTCAAGAAAAAGAAACAAACAGAAATTGACAAAAAGCGTAAGGCAAATTTGCTGGCCTCGAGAACTGTTGCTTTCAGACTCCACGGCTTAGCACTTTAATGTATTCTACATTTTAGCAGGGAGAATCACTCTCTATCAACTATTTGTTGTGGTTTTATTACTACACTTTACAAAAAAAATTGACTTGCAGTACGGTGTGTGCTCGTTTTCAACGTAATTTCGCTCATTTCATAAAAGTGTATCACGGGTGGAAGAATGTCGTAATGGAAAAGATCACACCAACCCACATGCCCGGGTTCTGATCCCTGAGCCGTACCCATCCAAACCAACAAGATCACTTCAGCCACCCGGGTCCATGCACAGCTTTTTAATACCGGGTGCGTCTGGGGTCCACGCGCCCGGTATCAAAAACGCACCCTAGGCATAGGGTAGGCATGCAGAACTCCACTACGATTCTGAATGGGAGTTGAATGCAGGGGCGCATCCTAGGAACGGGACTAATCAACGTCAAAAAATTCCAAGTCTTCTAGACCACTCAAAAATGAACTACTACATACCTTTCTAGAACCTGGGGAGGAGGTCATTTCTTCTATCAGGGCATACTATCAATCATATTGTAGAAAGACAAGTGCTGCTTCATTCTGTTACGATGAAAGTATCCCGCTTGTTCTAACTCGAACATTAATGCATGGACAACCCCACCCAGAAAAATTGGCCATAATATTGGAGCTGAGTAGCCCCGAAATTCTGCTACTGGTTTAGGGATCCTTGTCCGGAACTGAGGGTCAGATTAACGCTGAGATTCTCCACGTATTGACTGCATAGGGAGATCCATTGTCAAGGAAAGGACTGAGATGGTGGTCATCATTGACCAGGATGACCTCCTATGAAACTTCATGCTATCAGAATTTCTGAGAATTACACACTTGGCTGGATGCTGCCTTTCTTCGGTTCACAGCAGACTCTTTTCATTTGATTGATACTGTAGACACAGGCGCCAGAAGGGCAATCGTTTGCTGTGTTGCAGGAAGTTGTCGCTTCCAGGAATGATAGATAGCAGTCCGGCACTGAATAAGTAACTATTACATCCAAATAAAAACAGGTTAACTATCTAAACTTTGAAACTACTGATGATCTTAAAAATAAAAACCTAGTAGTTTTGTAAAAACCCCAGCGTACTTATAGAGCATTGACTCTTTTGGAAGCACATTTGGGCTTTGGATATAACGAATAAACGATTTACCTGCAGCGGCCACGGAAAATAAAATCACAAGTGAGGTAACTCTCATGGCTGATGGGATTCGGCTCCAACCGTGTGCCGCCTTTTATAGCCATTTCGGGCCCATTGTGTCTGCCTTCGATGGTGCTTGTTGGTTTTTTGCCCGACCCACAGCTTATCGAAAAATTTCAGAATTTCCTCCCTCAATGTTACTCATTCCTATTGAAAAACGTTGTTGAATGGTACGCGCCAGGGTTATGAGATCATGGCTATTTTTATAGAACGCAGTATCATTGATCACGTGAGAACAAAGCTATTTTCGAAGAGCTCAACTATTTTTGGCATGGTTTCGATATTAAATAAATAAATAGGGGTTGGTGGTAATAGTTGAATTTCAACATCGAACCTGTTTGTTATTGCGACTTTGGCCGGTTGCCAAAAGGTAAAAGGTGACAATACTAGTGAGTCGGCAAGCGTCTTTTGTAGAGCCGGAGAAGTTAGAGGATGAAATATTACAAATTTCTTCCAAAGTAAAGCTTTATTCACCGGTACATTTTACTTCTAGTTCCCATTCAGGAGGGCGGGCGTAGCACAGTGGCTGAAGAATCTCGCAGTCGGGCTCAAATGTAGGTCTACTTCAAGTGGACTACGTCGCCTGATTTCTCTTCCAACGTTCACTTTTCCACATAATGGAATATGACAGGGTAAAGATATTGAGTGAAGTGAATCATGGCTGGCTCTTGACTGTAAAACAACTGAAATCTAGGTGTGTGGCGCAAACTCAAGAGATGGACTAGTCACAACGATTTTCTTAACTCTCTGTGAATCCTTAAAGTTCAGGTGTTCCCTGCGGAATAAGAAGTTTAGTGTGATTAGGTGATAGGCTCTGAAGATGTAAATATAGCTTAGGATAGTTCTTGGAGTAATGTTTGGTTTTCGATCCGATCCTGGTTCGAATCAACCTCGTGCCTTTTCAGATTGAAAGAGCTCAAATTCGTGCAATGGCCTAGCATGTTAAAGGCTGAGTAGGTCGTGGACAGCTGCATAAGGAGGAGGGAAAGAATGGCCGGCTGATCTGCTTCATTTAAAGTTCTAACTACCCTGACATAAATGTCAATTGACACCAGTAAATAGTTTTTTATCTTAGAAGAAACAGCTGAATACATGCTGACAAACCCAGTACTCGGTCATTTGTTGAATCATCAATCCACATCACCCCAACCCTACGACCAAAGCGATGCCTGAAGTATTAATGGCTCGAATCGTATCCACTTCAGTGGAGCCCTACACTACAACTCATTCAACTCCACATTTCGACATCCGTAGCGAAGATAGTCTAGTGGTAAATGGCGCTTCATGACACAGGTGTAGTCCGGGATCGAACCTCGGTTCGACGTTCGTTCACGCCAACTATGAAAACTTCATCCCATTCATGAAAAGCAGTTTGCTAATTTGTCCCAGGCTTTTACTGGAAGAATAAAACCTAGCTTGTGCAACCGCTTGCCTCTACCAGTCATTGTGTGAATCATACAGATATTTTTAAACCGCTGTCACGATTCTAAATGGAAGTCGAATACGGCGTGGAGTCTCGAAAAGGGATCAATCGATGTCAAAGGGTTCCAGGACCTTTACTGGCAACCCAAACCTACGTATGTATGCCTGCGTTTTCGATAAAACTACTATGACTACATATGTATCGACTTCGCATTATTCAAATTAAAGAAGCCTACAATCAATGCGGTTCAATGTTTACATGACTCACAATACTCCATCACCTGTCGATTGTTCCATGTCATCTGTGTAAACGTTACTACAAAAACATGAAGCATACAAAGCGAAACGTCATTGAACCATAGGTTGATGCATGTAATGAGTCCTCACCATGAGTCAATAGTTGTTGGAGGCAGAAGGTGCAGAAAAAATGAGTGATGAAGAGCTATGTATACGTAATACGTTGGTACCTCCTTTATGCCGACATCCTGATCAAAAAAAAAAACAAAAAAAACTGAAGAGGGTTGATAGCTCGTATTTCACGCAGCATTGATCCTTTGCTTCAAAATTCAATCATTTCCTCTCGTTATCTCCCTCTGAGAATAGGACTTTTGCTATACCATACCTAATATTTTACCAGAATCAAGGATAATCGAAGGAATCGTTTCGAGGTCTCGAACTATGTATAGATGCTCCAAAGTACATAGTTGCTCAATCGGAGGACGAAAGTCTCTTGTGGCATTCCCCTCTTGTGGAAAGCTGAAAGGAAAAGGGCTTGAGGTAAAAGACGGCCAACAGACGAAGAACCCTGTTTTGGAAGCCATCGTTTTGCGACGAACCAACATTTTCATACTTGACATTGTTACGAGGTTCATGAAACTTAAAAAGAAACACCGATGGATTTGCTGATCGCGACATCTTTATCAGTAGTCTCAGCTCACGTACTTGCAATGATCCTGAATTACTGTACAAGGCCACAGGACAGGAGGTTCTACATATGTATATGGATGGCAGCAGTTCAGCCGGAGCTGGCTCAACGGCGTCACCGATGTAGATTGCCATATAAAGGGAGAAAAGCAAATTAAGGGTCACCTATCACTCACACTTCAATGTTTTCATCAAACCCCAAATACTTATGATGAAAAGTAGCTGATTTGCTGACGACCGATATGCGATCGTTGGTTTATCACCAGTAAATGATGGATGAGGAAAAAGAATATTCCATGTAATTTCGAACCACTAACTTAAGTATTAGGAGGAAAAATGAGGAAAAAACAGCAGTGCGTGGCAACAAGAGCAGTGGTTGCAGACTCATCTGGGAGGGTCAAATGACCGACTTATTCTCACCTAAGTTATAAGCATATTTGATATGTTCTATGCTGCTAAGAAAAACAAGTACAAAAAGAAATACAAACTTTAGAACTAACCTAATAGTCGGACAAATACCACGAATAGATAATAATTAGTCATACAAAAATAAAGATGTAATTTAGCAAATAGTACATATCAAGGCTAGATATAAAATAAATGCGTAGTCAGTTAAAACCACTGCCATCTCGCTCTTAATCCAGACTAGGGATACAGAATGTTTTCATTAAATCTTTGTAGAGACCAGCCGCTCTGAATGTGAGACTTGGGGCTCTTATATTGGTTCTGGGTCCAGGAAGAGCTACTCTAACTCAAACACCTATGGCTCGTTAATGCGTCATATTATAAAAATCAAACGGACCAAAAACATTGCTTTGATAAAGAAGATTATAAATTATACATACATCGAATACTTTGAGCCATGATTTCAAAGTAGAAAATCCAAAGTACTTTAGGAGTCCTAGAACAAAAAAAAAGCTTTGCACTGGCGAAGATCCCTTACGTGAAGCCGTTTTGTATAGCGAGAATGAGAGCGGGAGATGAAGTTTGTGAGTTGGTTGGCGACCCAAAAAGAAGAACGAAAGAGCGATAAACCTAATAGTCCCAAAATGAGCAATAGATTAGATGGAAGCCTCCTTCCTCTTCTCTCTTCCGCAAATCTCCGTAAAGATTGCACCTTCAGAAGGTCATATAGAATCATCATGAGAAGAGATCCAGAGATTGAGGCGTTCGTGAATCATTCTACCACACACGGTCAAAGGTCAACCTTCTGCTTTGACACACATTGATTCACATGAATACATCAACATCGACGCCTAACCTCATGAGCCGTAGCTGCTTCTACTCGCCTACCGCCTTAATCAATCCACTCTGTTCGTTCGTTAGCTCTGGGCAAGTGACTTTTCATTGGTAGCTCCATACAAATACCCACACCAACATACGAACACATACGCATACACCTAAAGCACCCACTGGCAAAACAACAGATACACTTATGTAGTTTATCATTACTTCTACATATCTGAGCCTTATGACAAAAGCTGATACCACACCATTAGCTCAAAGTGCAGGCGTCGAAGTGGCACACACTATCACGCGTCAAGTCAGTGGATCGAATCCTGAATCGATGGTGGTTCCTTTTTTCGTGATTTGTAATGGGTTCGTCTGAAAGGACTAAAGCACGACTTCTGCATCAGATGGCTAGTACGAGCTATTGGCTGCTTTCATAGTCCGCCGGCTGGCCGGCCGGCGTGCCACGAGGCAGTGCTAGGGGGAGGAGGGCGGCAGACGGTCTGTCGAAGGGCTGAAAGCAAAGAAGAGCAATATCGTGGCTCTCAAGCCGCGATTGATGGGTTTCGCGCCCAAAGCGCGGGAAAACAAGGATATATAGGAAGGCAACACACCGTTTAGGTTCACATGACATTGCGCCCGCTCCCAATAATCCCCCGTCTTGTCCATTCTAGAATCTTCTCCCTCATCATTCATTTTTATCGCGCCCTCTTTTTATCATACATCTTCTCACCATCTTCTTAATTACCGGTACTGTTTACGTTGTACTTGTTTTTACTGTAGTTGTTTCTGGTGTAGTGTTGTTTGAAGTTTCTTTCTTTGACTTACTCCTTTTTGACTGTCGTACGTGTATCAGTTATTGGCCTCAGTAATCTGACTTCTCATTGCCGTTGAGGATCTTGCGCCTAGTACCTATTGATCATTGTTACCGTTGTTGTAGTTAATGTTATGAAGGTTTAATTACCCAAGTTCGAGGTGCGCCCAATAAACGGCGTCGTAGTTGGTGTTTTACGCGTGGCATGTATTATCGTTATTACGACGACAGTATATCTATATCTATACTGTGCAACTACTTTAAGCAAGATCAAAAACCAAACAACCAGGCGCTGGTACAAATGGTTTTTGATCTTGTCTCTCCTTGTTAACAGCCCTTCGAGGGGCTGACCGACCGTCTGCCGCCCTCCTTAACCCTAGCACTGCCTCGTGGCACGCCGGCTCGCCGGCCGGCCTGCGGACTATGAAAGTAGCCATTGCATACGCATTGCGCCACTGCGCTTCTGAATTGAAGTTAAAAGAGGGCGCGCAGTCCTACAAAGAGGACTGGTTTACACTAAATGACTTCAAAATCAAGACTTCCCTCTATGAAGAACTATGACTCTTGCGAAATGTAGGGATGGTTCTTTAAGCTCAAAGCTGATTGTTTATACAAATCGCAGAAAGTTTGTAGAGTAAGCATATCTAGGGCTTGATGATTTTTAGTGGGAACAGATCTATAGATGTTTGCCAAGTACCAAGAAGATAGAAATGAGCAATGACTTCCTTTGGAGCTTCGAAAAAAGTAGTACTCTTCTGATATGTAAATAAGGTATCCCAGTTGTTGTGAGATCTTGAAGGAGTATAAGATTTTTCGGTGAAAATGTAGTTGGGGGGGGGGGCACCTATCACAATGTCGGTATATCATGAAATGAACTCAATGAAACGCGTTATGTCGTGTTATATCACGGACACGCCAGTTTTTGAATAAGGGCTCTCGTAGGGAAGGAACAC
>UZAF01016522.1:58725-75176 GCA_900617895.1 Haemonchus placei
GGGCACATAACAGTGCTGGTATAACAAGAAATTGGCACGCCGTTACGTGTTGACGTGTTATTCTGTGTTGTACAAGGAAAATGTAATTTCTACCTGTGCTCTACGAGGGGAGGAGAAAGTTAATTTAATGCTCAATTGTAACCCATTCCAGCTCCTCGCACAATGTAATGATATCACCCACCTCACCCATCTTCGTGTTCATCCCGTTCATCAGCTAATAAGGCTAACGTGGGGGACTACATTCCCCTGGCGAAAACCGTCCAGGATGGGCGGCTTTTCAACTCTTCGCAGGAGGCAATCATTTTATCCGGGGCTCCTACCCTTCTGAGGCTTAGCTAAGAAGGAAAAATTACATCTCTCCAGCTAAAACCGCATAAGAGAGCATAGATAACCAAGCCCATCCTCCTGTTCGTCTCCATCCAGTGCTAATATAACAAGGATTAACACGGAACACTAGTTCATCATTTCTTGATAAATATACTATCATTGTGATGGGTGGTGTCATCCCCTCCCCCTCCCCCCCCCCCCCCNCCCCCCCCCCCCCCCCCCCCCCCCCCCTTTTTTTTTTTCGTGGGTATATTTTGCGAAGGCGCTTCCTTTTTTTGCCTAGCACTTGGAAGAAAATCAAAGGACGGTCTCGCGGGTGGAGCCGAAAGTCACAGCGGCATTTCTGTTGTCCATTCAGAGCGCTAAGGACTTACCAGATCTCGTGTTCACTGCCAATGCAGCCATAATCAGAGGAAAGCAAGTGTATCTGGCTAACTTCGCCCTCCAAGAGCGAAAAGCAGAATGGAAAATCAACGATGAATGGTTCCGGCAAAACGGATTCAACACTTACTTCAACGAAGCTATTCCTCATGAAGGTAGGAACCAACTTTTGCTCTGGCTTGTACTATTACATTAGGCGCTGCTATATGTAATCTTTTCCTTGTGGATCTGTATGAGAAAGAGGGTGATGATGCGTACAAAATCATCCTCAGGCAATTTCGGTTTGGTTTCGACGTAACTCATTTGAACTGAAATCGTTTGTTGCAACTGTTTCGTCCAAATAAAAATCGCATCGGAACTTTGCAATATGCTTTAACGCTCGACATAGTTGATGGGAGGAGGTGATGTGGGAAAAGAAAGAGAAGAAAGCCAAAGTGTATCCGGATATACAGCCGATTATTGACATTACAATCATTTAGCTTTTCAGAGTCATCGTGGAACTTAAAACATTAATTTGATTTTTTTTTGATTTAACATTAATTCAATTTGATACCCGTCGAATCCGTCGTCATCATTTAGTTTCCACTAGCGACTTCGGACAGCGGTATATACATACTTCCAACGTTGTGACATTTCAAGGTAGTCATATCCCAACCACTCCATTCCAGCAATCATCACCGATCCGTTGGATGACTGCATGGCCTTCCTACTGTAGATTTTTGCCTTCTTCGGTACAATCTTTCCTCCAGCTCTGACTATGGGCTTTTCGTGTTCAACCTAAAACATGACCTTCTGGTTACCGGCTCCGCGCTGACGCTGTCATCATATGGATTACCTTGCTAACATTGATGATAGTCTCCCAATGGAAACCGAAATAGTGTGGGTGAAGCTGATGTGTTAACGTAATCGATATGCATCTAAGTGATACCAAAGTCACTGCAATGCAAGTGCAGTGACTTTGTGACAACCAAAGTTGAATGAATCATTTTTTGATAGCATATCTGAGCACAGCTGGAAAGATGGCCTTCGTAGGTGGTGAAGGCTATGCCACTGCGTATAAAAAGGGAAAACTAAAACTAATAACCGGTCATCAAGTAGCGGTATACGCAAGGCAAGGAGAAGTGAATCTACTCGCTGAATCACATTGGAGATGGCACGAAAAGAAGCTTATGGCTTCTAGGAGGAACGCTGCTTGAATAACAGGTGGCCAGTCACGTCAAAGGGATAGGGTGGAGGGCTACAGGGTGGGATTTCTTAGGCAAAAAATGCATAATCTCTGTTATCGTTTCGCAGCTTTGGACACCAAAATAGGCATGAGTGTTTCCGACTTATCGTGATATTCGTTCTTGACTCATTTTTTGCATATATGTCTGTCTAGAAAACGGGTTTTGGAGCAACTTCCAGTGTCCACAACCGAGTATTCCCCTAAGAGATGTAGGAGTAGCCCAGAAAACTTAGAAAATAATAATACTCCTCCTCTTTCAGTCGTATAGTGAAGAATGGGAGAAGAGCTCAAATTCTCAGATCATAAAGCTAAAAACTATTTCATCAATATAATATGGGCCAATTACATCCAGCCCAACAAAAAACTCAATCACATTCCAGGTACTGGAGATGCTCTATGGTGTTGCAACGGTACAGTGCTGATAGCAGCAATTGGTAAAAGATCGGACGCTCGTGCCCTGTCGGATATCCAACAAAAACTGCAAACTAACGGAGATACTTTCAAAATTGTAGCCGTACGACTTGTTGATGACAGGCAAGATCGTTCAACGAAATCTGATTAGTGTGCTGCAATCAGTGGCTCGAGTTCAATATGAAGGCCTCAAGGTGAAGAACTTCAACGGCAACGGGATGTGGGAGGCCTCTCAATCAGATAGCTGTCAAGCTGTCATAGGTGCAGACACCTTATTCAGCCGATTAGGATTAATGTGATTTCTTCAAAATGAGCGTAGAAGCTAGTTCAGTGCCCATTCCGTCTGCTAACTATGCACGATAATTTGAAATGCGCTACGCTTTCTATTTTTTGAATTCCTTTGAACTTCCATTTTAAAAAGGAAAATATTTTTGGATAACCGGTCCATAAAGCATTTCAAGATAGTCATTAACTCAGCTAATGGTGGTGGAGCTTCTGCGATACTGTTGAGCCTTATTTACGACAAATTTATAGCGATCTGAGTATAAACCTCAACAGGCAGTTCTCTGAACCTTACATCACATGATCCATTTTTATTCCAGATTTGAGATCATCTCAAGGCAGACTACTTCCAAAATACCTGACGATTTCAGATTCTACCATCTTGATACAGCATTTTGTCCACTGAATGACAAACTTGCATTATGGTATCCGCAAGCGTTCGATCAAGCCTCTCAGCGTATTATGAGCAATTACTTCCAATTGTTACCGGTACGTAGCTAATGTGAATCGGTTCGTCACGCACTACTTTTTCTGTCTTTCAATAAATCATAGTGAATTAGTGAAAAACAAGTCGATTTGAGCGATTTCAAACACTGTTCATGCTATGCAAGCACTTTACGAATTCAAAATGTCCTGTTTAAGATAAGATGAATTATCTGTGCAGCCAAGAGGGGGAGATGAAATGTTCCCTGCCGCACTTATACTCTAGAAAGGGGCCTGGACTACGTGCATGCCAGTGAATTCAGGTGCATTACGGGCACCTACATAATATCCAGTGACATTCATAGAATGCCTTTCGCCCCCAACCTTAAGAGGAAGTTCAATGAAAAAGATTCCAACCACATAAACTCATTATATCAATACTGAAGTGAAATAAAGTCTTGAACGTCGATCAATCCCGTGAGAGGGAATGCGCCCCCGCATTCGACTTCTATTCGGAATCGTGGTGGCGTATTGAATGCATATATGTAGCTCTCTACAATGGCTTACGCTGGCCAGCCGACTCAGTGCTTTTATCCCAATTAACCAAGCTCGGAAGCTTGGTTAGCTTATTCGGATATCGGTACGTGATTCGAACTATTGACCATGGTGTGTGTGAAGTGCGCCGCATGCCACTACAGCGCCTTTAATGTTTAATGACTATACATGGCTACCCTTCAGTTTACTATAATTACCTATTCAAGAACTCTGCTTTGGACTTTTTCCAACAGCTCATAGAACCATATTTAGGTTTCTGAGAGTGAAGCGAAGCGATTTGCCTGCAATGCTGTTGTCATCGGCAATCATGTGATAATGAACGAAGGGAGCGAAAGGATCGCTCAGGTTAGAAATTACCAGTTACGGACACTTTAGAACTGTAGAAAGTGATATATCCGTTCTTCGTATGGGCCCGTATTATCTGTCTTTCTACTTTCTGCTACTTTTACCAAATTGGGAACACCCCTATAACAACGTCTGGAAGCGTTTTTTACAGTTGACTAGACTGTCAGCAAAAAAAGTGACGTGCACTTCTAAAGACTGATAAAATACATATCAATCGCAATCTTTTTGGAAACGTTTTTTTTTTCGTCGGGTCTGAATAGAACAATATCAGCACGTTTCTAGAGCACTCCGATCGCACCACCTATTGAAAACATACTTTTCTACCAGCGGAGATCCAAAATCGCAAAAATCGGTCTTTCCTTTGTATGAGATCAGTTGTGTTTTCGAAGGATCTCAAAGATCTCGAAAAGGCAAAGGATGTCTTTTTTGGCTATCCATCCGCAGGGAAGCGTTGTAGATATTGAACTTACATTCCATAATATATGAAAAAGTTGATTGTGGGAGAGGAGAGAAAGCTTTTGAGTTCCACAATGTCAGCCCCGAATCGAGATGACCAGCAATGTCAGCTTCTCTACTTTATAAAGGGAGGGGGGTTGTGAAATTGTTGGTAATGTGATGATTTGGAGAAAGCTACTGACCCAGTGACTGAACGATACGGTCTTTTGGCCTAATCAGTTCCGTCTGAAGGATGCGCCCTCCGTTCGATTTCCATTCAAATTACATGTAGTGGGGATCGTAACGAAGTCGTAATGAGTGCATAGATGGTCTACACAACGACTTGCTGTGTCCAACCGATCTACAAGTCAGTGCTTTTGTCTTTTCAGAAGAGTCTGGTACCAATCAACAGACCTTGGAGGGATGGAAGGCATGACTGACCCTGGGCGGATAACGATCCGGGATTCGAGCCTGTGACCACTCATGTGAGATAGTGCGCCACTTGCTTTTACACCACCTCCACCCTATGAAAGACACAGATGATTTCCACGTTCGGTCTTCTTGAAACCTGAGCATGTCAGTTCATAACGGTTCCATTGCAATAAGCCTGTACGGCAAAACATTGTGAAATATTACTTAATATTACTCAGTTGATACTAGAAAGATTTGGTTCCATAACAAACACAAACATAGGGATGACATTTGAGAGTCGCGTCGCGAGGAGTCTTCGCTACACCTGACTTTTTCATTCATTGACATATGATTTCAGCTTCTCGATCGTCATGGCTTCAAGGTACATTTCGTTTCGATGTCAGAATTTGTCAAGTCTGGTGGATCAGCGAAATGTTTGACACTACGATTGAATCCATAAATCATTAGAGGGAAAGCTTTCCTACACTGACTCATATCCTTCGGCTTACTACAACAATCTTTCTACATTCTGCATACTAACAGCTTTTTCATATAAGGTATTGTGCTCGTATATGTCTTACTGAGGTTACTTACGCAAAGCTTATTGTCGGCGAATTTACTAACTTTTTCGACCTACGCGACACTATCTGCTTTTCTACTCGTAGACATCTTAATCAGCCGTGCATTTAACCTTCATTCAGTACAGTGGAAACGTATGAAATGAATATTCGCTCGTATAAAGATGTATGTGTTTTACTGGGTTCTAGCAAGTGTTCTCATCTTCTGTTGGAAGGGTAACGTAACAAATTGAATGTGTAGTTCATTGTCAAGCAATATGGTACAAATGAGTCAAATGGGCTAATTCCAAGATAGGATCCTCCTGTCCACTCTTTCTATGGGTAACGGTTTGAAACCGGTGGCATTGCGGTGGTACCCCATGCGCTGTCAAGTGGCGATCGCGCTTTATTATAAGGAGCCACTAGTTCGGAGACGGTTTTTCATATGAAACCACTCAATTCGCTCTCGTCAGAGCTTATGAAGGGCGCCGCCACCACCACGTTGCTCGCGCTGAACGTCATATCCAGTATAGCGGCAATGCGCCTCCTTTTCTTGTTCATCATCGGATACGGTAGGAATGGTTTTATGATTTTTTTTTGTTAATAGCATTTTTTTGAACTTCGGATACCCTGATAGTAGCGAAGATCAGTGGAATAAGCTGGTTGTCAAATGCCTTCAGAATTTGTCCCTTTTTGATATGAATAAAGAATGAAGTTTCTGGCATTGACCAATCCCATGTGAAGGATGCGCCCCGCATTCGGTTTACATTCAGAATCTGTGGTGTAGTGGATTCTATGTGGCTTACATATGACTTGCGGTGGCCATATAATGTCATATGGCCACCTCCCGTCAGTCAGTGCTCATACGGCATATCAGCATTGACTTGTGCTCATATGCCATATGAGCCCAAGTCTGTGCTTATACACTTCAAGGCTGGTTATAATTAACCGACTTCGGCGTGATGGTAGTCTTGCTTGACCTAGGCAAATATCTATCCGGGATTTGAACGCGTGACCATGCATGTGAGATAGTGTGCCACTTGCCAATACATCACCGCCCATTCACCTAAATAGATAGGAATTAATATAAAATTACGTGTAGTCTGATACTGATTTTTGAAGCCAACATAAATTTCTTGATGACTTAATGTTTATTGATGTTTTCAAAATCTTTGGTCACAACTGTGTTATTGAAAAGAATGAACTCTCATCAGTCAATCAGTTGAGTGCGGAAGTCAATTACGAAGTGAGGCCTTCTGGAGCTGCGAAATCTTCTGTGACGTTTCCTGAAGGGTGTCTGATCTGAGCTGTTTTGGTGTAAGTGATGAATCAAGTCAGTGGGAAGGTTTCGTAGGTGCAATGCGCCTTTATGCTCATACCAAAACTGAAATAATCGTTTGCTCCGTTCCTTTTTCAGAGAACGTTTCTCCCACCTCTTTTTGTTAGCGCTTAACTGAGACGTTTAGGTTAGTGGTTGAGAGCTTGAAGAAAGCACAAGGCCAATAGAGCTCTCATTAAGGTTTTGTGGTCTCCTTCAAATCAGCAGATGTATCCTCAAGCGGTGATTGCCCTGGCTCCTTGAGAATGGTGTTTTTGAGAAAGCCTGGATGGCGCCGAATAGGCACAGGCTCCATAGTCAAGGTAAGTTCTTCGAATTTGAGCATTTATTTGTCCTTCTTTTGTTTATTGGATTTTTTATTGCTACTGTACTGCTTTATGTCATCGATTTTTCGAACGAACTTCGTAATCGTTCCCAGTGAGCCCTAATAGCAATCAATTACTGGTGCCATCCAGAACCGAGTGACTAGTCCAGCGTGGTTTAGCTGACAGACAATTATCAAAAAAGAAGCGCTTATCGCCTAGGCCCTCAAACAGACGGACCATTTACGACCAGGCATGGGGGTACAATATTGAAATACCACAACAGACAAGGCATCAAATTACGTATGTAATCCAAAAACCTTTTATCCGGACCTTCATAGAAAATGCGGATGAGGTTTTACTCACTATACGGTGAACCACGACTAACAATTCTTCGTAGGCCACAGAAACCTTATGTTACTACTTCCTAAACATTTTTTTTTGATTTCGATACGTTTTGCCTTCTTTTCAGCTTCCTAATGATAAATTTTCGAAAACCATTTGTTGTGGTAATAGATACATTCCGCCTCTGATTAGAATATGCTCCTGCACCTGAGAGTGAACTTTTAAGGGTAAGTCGGCCTGCTTTGGAATGGACTTCTGCTTGGGGAGACTATGTGTAGTTACCGGAGACGATCACCTGGAATCCATTCCTTCCTCGCCAAACATTGGATCACACAATATTCATCGATTGTTTTCCTTTTTGACAACCAACTCTCGTGGAAAGGGAGGAGGGGGAGGATCATCTCTTGTAAAGTACTCTTTCCCGTTTCACGAGACTTATTACAGCAGTCAGTGGGCTTTTTCTGTATTCAGGGTAGTTTCTGAGTAGATTGACTGCAAAACCAGGTCTCAGCACGGGGCACGTGCTCAAGAACAAGGAAGTGATTAACTAGTTGCTATCAGTGGAAATGGCAGTCCTCACGTTCCCAAAGGAAGATAACCTTGCTGCGGCTGAAAAAGGTCAGGAAACGTGTGCTCTTCGACCAGATTAACTCTGTAAGCACAGAATGGCCTTCCTCCCAAAAAGCAAAAGTTACGCAATCAGCTGAATGAAGTGAATGTTACAATCTAGCTGAGAAGTAGGAACTACAAGTATCACCAGTCAAGTGGACGATGCTCAGTACAGATTTTGAGGAAGTAAGGTTATGGTAGCATTCATTTTCTGCCTCGTATACGCCAAGAAATCGCATGGACACTTTTATAAGATAAAAAGAGAAGTGTAATGGTCTACAAATCATTGTGTGAACTGAATGGACGATTATTCAGAGCTGGTATATACAGCTTTGCTCCAGAGATCCTGAAAATCAGTGCTGAGCAACGCACAGCTCCAGCTGCCTCATCTGGCAGAAACCTTGATCGATATACCCAAGGATGGCCAGTTATGGGCAGGAGTTCGAATTTTAACAGACTTGAATCAATTCCTGTGCTTATTGAGCACCGTGCTTTTCATCACTTACGCTACCGAGTCTCATTTGCCCTTTCGTTTTTCCCTTGGTTGACTTATGAAATAAACCATATGATTAACCATAACGAGAACAGTTCAGTGAGCACTAAAGAGTAGACTGCGGGTAGCCACGATGAACATATTATTAAATTTTCACTTATTTATATCAATGTGATTGCTCATACAGCCTTTGAGTTGAGGTCTTTCATTGTTCCATGACAAGAATAGGTCAGGAATGATGGTATGTAGATCTGAAGAGGACAAGAGGACACGATCTCAAGTCAAGTCCTCAAGTTCATACTCTCTATTTAGGGCGATATGGCGATGTGCTCTCATCACTGCCGTCACAACATCTTACCGTCGTCCAACATATCATTTCCGTGCAGTGGCTTCAATTTTCGTCCGGGAAAAACCTCCGAATGCGAGCTGTTCAGGAACTCCAGCAAACCGGTTAGTAATCATGCAATTTTTACTGAAAAACATTAACCTGGAACGCTTTTATAGTTGCGAATATGTCCTTCATGTTGTTACATAAAAACTTCAAGAGATATTTTTGTTCAAACCCTATGCAATTTTTAAGACAACACCTTCGACCTGCCTTTATGTAGCAATTCCTTTTGTTCCACTGATGTTAAGATATTCGTGCTGAATCTGCACCTTTCTATATATCCAACCTGAGACAGTGGTAGATTGTTTATACCGAGCTCTTCCAGTATTACGGATTTATGTTCAATCACTAAGCAGAGGTAAAACTTGGGTTTAGGAAAAAGACAAGCACCAGTCCAATACCTTCCTTGGAGCCTAGCCAACTCATATTTTCCCTTTTACTCCATACATGAGTCTTACAAAGCAAAGCCCACTAGGGAGAGCCAGAANAAGTATCCATTTTGTTCGTTACAATTCCATTACCAGCACAGACTTTTTCTGCTCCGTGATCGCGCAGAAAAAACATCAGANATTTTCCCTTTTACTCCATACATGAGTCTTACAAAGCAAAGCCCACTAGGGAGAGCCAGAATGAGCTTAGGTTCTGACCACTCTATGTAGAGCAATTTCCAGGGCGCTACCGAACTTATCGCAACCGAGCAGCTGTCATTCTACTTTGACAAAAAATGCATGAGGTTAGTCCTGTCAGAATTCTGCTTAAGTATTGAGAACTATTATGCTGCTATTCTGCAGATTTTTTCCATTTTCGATAGCTGTTTGATATACCATATGTTTACCCAGTATAACTTCCGTACGGCTACGAATTCCACTGGATTTCTCAGCGAAGTTGTGAATGTATCAGTAGGTGTATGCGTGGCAAGTCATTGATCGGAATGAATATAGCCATTTAATGGATTGAATTCACCGTTGGAGTGCTTAAGCATGTCAGGTGCCCGGTCAATTTCACATCTTTTCATTGACGATATTTTAGGGTGTCTCGCCGATGCGGCGACTCGTCGGCTTTCGTGTTTGACGTGAGACAAGGGTACACCTTACGTGCGTCCACTTCAACCGAATTTAGGCAGGTCGGGAGCGAGTTCCACTGCGCTCAAGCATGCCTCGATGAAGAATGCATTGCATTCGCATGGGAATCTAAGTACAGGTGGGAAGATTGCTCTAAAATAGATATTATATAAAGTTCTGCGGCGGCTTTCTCAAAAATAATTTTCTTCGTGAACAGATGGATCGGATACGATTTCTCCACAGTATCCATGGGTATTCGCTTCTAAAGGCTAAAGATTTGCTCGAGGTAATAGTCAGAACCCAGGACGTAGTTGAGAACTTCAAATCCTTCCACAAACTTTCTTTTCCCGCGGTTTTCGAACTTTCTTTTTTCCGCGATTCATGGTGACGTTGGAGGCTCCTTAAGCGGTACTCTTTGATTTCCCAGTTTAAGGGCGCCGTTGTTCCTAATCGTTTGAAGAAAATGGGACTTCGGAATTTCGATGGTCCTAACTTTAAGAAGCATAGACGGATAGTTCTCCATACAACATAGACTACATTGTATATATTAACATTTGGGTATTTATGAACTCAATGGGGTCTCACTGAGCTGCAAAGACTGAAAATAATCTATTCTAATGGTAAGCTGATTAGAGTGATCGCGTGCATTTACATTTCAGGCCAATAAACTTTCTTTAAAGTTCTTCAAATGGAACAGGAAGTATCCATTTTGTTCGTTACAATTCCATTACCAGCACAGACTTTTTCTGCTCCGTGATCGCGCAGAAAAAACATCAGAATGGTGCGTTAAGGAACGCTCGGAACTTAATGAAAATTGTTCAAAGGGGTTTATCAATGTACGCATATTATCGGCCAGTATGATCCGGATAAACCCGCACGGTTGAAAAATAAAGATTCACGAATGAAAACACGGGAAATACTTGTTGCTTTCGGTAGTGTAAGGGATTAGAAGTCCGGTGCCCAAGAATTTGAAGTACGGGCTTGAGTACGGTCTATGTCCGATGTTTTGCCCCCAATCCGATATCATTGTGAAAGGTTAGGGATAGTGCTTTTCCAAATATGTAGCTCGATACTTTTTAAGGGCTTAGATTTCTTCGAGAACGTCATTTCAATCATTGCAATTTTCAAACTTTGTGACTTAATTCATACACTTTCTTACTATTGTAGAAAATGTCTGTTGACGAAGGACTCTCGGAAGGAGAATCTCGAAAGGAACAAGGATGCCACCTATTATGAGAACAATTGCATAGAGCGTGAGTTCCTTTTGGATTTTCAAAGAGTGTGGAGGGAAACTTTGCTTGTTTCGCATCATGCGGTTCCATATATGATTCATAGTTTTCTGTATTCTGTTTTTCTGGTATTGGTCCAGTGTAAATATGAAATTGAAGTTGTGGTGGAGTATATCTCAGTTTCGTACTGACTTACGAAGAATTTGAAAGCGTATAAAGTGGAACGGTGGAAATTGTGAGCTTACGTTTGCAGCGTCGTCACGTTGTCCACCAGGGAATACTGTGAAGTTCATTTTCGTCAAAGGAGCCGACGTTCCATCATTTGGGGTACCAGTTGGAATCAGAAGCATTCGGAGCTGTATGAAAGAGTGCATCGATACTGCATTACTCCACTGTCGTTCCTTGCAGGTGATTTTGTACTTGTACTTTTGTCGTTAAAAAGAATTTTTTTGGATTCTGAACAAACCGCTCACTACCCAAACCAAGTTTTTTTTTTGCTTTTTCATCAGTTCAGAAGCGCCTATACAGAGAAAATCTTTCTCTAATGAAGTGATAAGTCGAATGCCATTATGTGATTTCTTGCCTGAAAGTCATGATATGGAAGTTCCTTTTTTCATTCAGCACAACTTAGCCCTTATCAATCATAGCTAGAAACAGCACATACGCATTTCAATAATGATCAATAATAACAATAATAATTAATAAATTTTTTAATACAAATTTCCGTCTTTCAGTTTGATTCTTCCACTAACCAGTGCTTCGTGTCGGATGAATCGTCAGATGTGGCAGTGTCATCACCCAAACTCGACCTGTACGAGCCGTTTTGTTCCGAAGTCACCAATCTGGCTCCATCCTGCGACAAAGCATATGCGTTCGAAAAAATCCTCACCTCACGATTGGTCAATGCCGCAGTACTTCAGGAGCTGCGAAGTAGGTGATTTTTCAGAAGAAACGGAAGGAAGGGTACTTGAAGAGATTTCACTTCGTCTCGAAGAGAGAAACCTGAGAACATGGGGATCTAGTGCTGCCTGGGAAATGATTGTGCGAAGGGATTCAAAGCATGCTTGTCCACCATACTCCATCGGGTCAGCAGAGAGCAGAGCGTATATAATTGTCCCGCTTCAAAGACAAGCTCCATCATAACTCGTACCATTGGGACTGTTCTTTTCGTCCTTGATTTCTCGAATAAGCCCGTAAGGTAGAGTGAGAGGTATCGTCACAGAAGAATGGGCTCTAGTTGAGAGTGAACAAATGAAGGTGTGGTAGTGACGGTATTCAAAGTTCTTCTTATTGAACTTCCGAAAAGTTTCTAGAGTTACGTATTCCAGATCAAACAGTGGAGAGCTGCTTGACTGCTTGCATGAGTGCATCCAAGAAGTGCAGAGCTGTCAATTATGATGTCACCTCAACAAACTGCTTTCTGATGTCAACGAGTAAAACTGACAAGGAAGCGAATATCGGTGAGAACTTTACTAGAGCAAAAACCGGGGATAGAGAGCCGCCTTCAGAACTTCGAACACCTTGGACAGTTGCAAAGATTTTTGAGATGTTCCGCTAAAATGCATTTGTAGGACCCCGTATGCCGTATGTATCCCTGTCATACCTGGAAACGGCCTAGTTAGATTTATAAAAGCTCAAATTTTGACCGTGTGTATTCTCGAACGAATCCCATCGGCATTAAGGAGGCTGCACCAATGGCGAGGAAGCCAATTTAGGAAAATCAAATATTTTGTCATGGCTTATAGTGACAAAGGAAGGTAGCTCTGTACAGATGTGACTTAATGTAGTCAGTTCTTTGCAACAACTGGAATCTCGTCCGAATATCACTTTGATGTTATTTCCGTCATGGAGTCTCGTTCAAATTCTAGGATCCCTACTTCTGAGGAGCCTTATTTTTACCGAAACCGACGAATTTTCTCGCTTATTCTACTAACTATTTAAACTATTCCCACCCTACACTTCCGCTTTTTCTGATTAGAAAGAGACACCCTCAAATTTATCGTGGACTGTGCCTTTAATTGAATACTTGTACATCATTTTGTTTACCAATTGTCTGAGCATGATTCTGACGTTCTTGGGGAGATGAATGTTGTAGGAACGATTCTGCGATGAATTCGGACTTGCGGATCATGGTGAACATTAACTTTTCGGTTTCTAGCGCTTAAAATGGCTGCGGCGTACTGACCAATAACGACTATTGATTTTGAATTTGATATTCCACATGAAAACCTGGAAGCCTCTACCTTTCTCATTTCCATTTTTGTCGTTCAAATGACTTAACTTTTTTAGTTCATCTTTTTTCAGTTCAAGAAGAGTCGTTCGATTATTATGAGCCAGCTTGTTTGTTGGAAACTCCTTCCAATGAGACTTCTTCGACCGGGGATATGTTTCTTCTGCATGAGAACAACAGGACACTTCGTCAGGAATTCCGCAACATTCAACACTGGGAAACTTACGATCTAAACACTTGTTGGTTCGTTCGCTGTGTTTTTTGCTTTTTCGTGGGAAGTGGTCGGCCTTACGACAAGTCAGGCTCATTACGGGCACCCAATATCCAGTGAAATTCGTAGATTCAAGCTAAATCTCACTCATGCTGAAAGGTCGTGGAATGCTTTTGCCCAGCATGAGAACAAAAATCGAACCCAACTTCATAATCCTATTGTAATAACACCAATATTAGCGTACAAACCAGCGAAACAATCAGAGTTCTGTGAAAGTCTCTGCAACATACGCTTAGCTGAATTGTCCGTGTGTGTACCCATATTGACGCTATTTAAAGGAAGAATTTCTTTGAAGGTTTTTGTGTCGCAATGCGACGAAGTTTGTCTGCCGAGCGTTCTCCTACTCGGAAACGAGAAGAGAATGCATGCTATCGTCGAGTCATGTGGAAATACCTCAGGATTACGAGAAGTTAACACAGAAGAGCTCGACCTTTCATCTTTACGTTCGTCATGGCATACAAAATCTTGGTGAGTGAACCTAATAGCGATCCCAAATGTATTTAGCGTGAGCAGATCTGAATTTTCAGACGTACCAACTACACAAAAACCCTACACGCGGTGGTCTTTCCCAACGTTGCTCCCCGATTCTGCACTGAGGCAAGCCATCAGCGCCAATGCCTTGGAAGAGCATGTTTTCGATCTCAGTAGTTCGCTATTTGTCGATGACACCGGTATCCGTAAGACATCACCGAAGCCATTCACGAAGGCTCCCACTTCTTCAATCAAAGGTCTGCAGTTGTTCAACCAAGTATTCTTCCTTGTTTGTTTACCGCATATGTACATACTTTTGCGAAATCATAATACAAGAACGGGATGATTCTTTGGCTTTCTTGCTTAAGTCTCGGTAATCAATTAGTAGATATCCACATGTGGTCTAAAAACTTAAGCCGAATCATATGTTGTGCTGAGGAAATCATTGCCTCCATGCGTCTCCAGGTGTACTTAGGTTCTATAACGAGTACCCTCAGACGTTTGGATAAGGATAGACATATCTCGTTCTCTGGACGGTTGATTGATAGCCCTTATGACTGCACATCCTATCGTGGAAGCTGGCAATTACTCTTAGCTTTGGCTTCTTTCACTACTGTTTGTAATGTCTTTGACTGTTTCTCCTGTCTCTTTAGTATCAAAAATATACAGTAGCGCTCAAAAGTCTTCGGCCAAACGCTTTTACGCTTTTTCGTTCATAACTTTTTTCTTAATGTAGCTAATCGTGCGAAATTTTAATATGTTTAACTGGAACGTATTTGACACTGCCTAACACTATTTGACTGCAAAACCATATCCACGTAATCAAGAGGAAGGTGTTTGTTACGGTATTCGCTATGCGGTAGCAGATTTCGCTAGTAGTAAAGTTAGTGACGTCTGTAGTTATCAGCACCTTATGTGATTGTCTCTTCCCACGTGTCCGACATTAGCGCTCGTACACTTCAGACAGGGCAAGCAAATAGTGGCAAATAATCTCAGAAGGACCAACGTCCGTATTCCCAGTTGATTTTAAGTTCAAGCTCTTTGGGATGTCTGGAACATGATCAGATTAAACTTCAGTAACGGTAAATATTTACACCACACTTATGCTACACACATGAAATTTCGCATGATTAGATCCATCGGAAAGGAGTTACGACCGAAAAGTGCAACTGAAGAAGCTTTGGTTGAAGACTTTTCAGCACTACTGTAAGTGGATGAACACAACATAACCCATTGTCTTCCATTTGAGCTTTTCTTATCGTGGCTGTTTCATTTAAACTTTCACATGAGACCGTTTATCGAATCTGAGATCCTGCTCAGTGTGAGCTACAATACCCACCCTAAATGTTCAAAAAACACGAAAAAACGTGTTTTCGCGTTTTTTTTTNTTTTCTTCTATTAAAAGTAGTCTGTTGAACGTGGAGTAGCTGATATTTTCCTGCATTAGGTAAAAATAAGCTCATGGCATTTCTCATATCGTCCTAATCACTTCGATACCAGTTTTCCTCAGAATGGATAAATTTGGCTATGGGCCAAATGCAAGTGACGGAGGCTTTCTAAAATGAGGAATAACCAAAATGAGATGATCTGTTCTCAGAAATTAGGGTGCCTCTTTTCCACAAAAATTACTTCACCAAAACTTGAAATTTAGTGCTTTGAGATGTAAAGAAAAGGCTACATAATCGTTTGAAATCGGGTACGCGCCATTTTTTTACGAAGAGCATAGGTTTCTTGCTTTTTACGTGAAATTTCCGATGACCAGGGAGGAGCTATGCACTGTTTTGGAAGTATACTTACTAAACTCTTCGCAAAAACTGCCACCAGGCTTCAACCAGTAGGATTTCATAAAATTGATTGATGTCCTTTCTCACTGTTGACAGAGCAAGAAGATACGGTATCCTAGCAGAGGTTTTCAAAGCCCGTGAACATCCATCCAGCTTCCTTTCTTTGTTGCGTAGTGTTACTGCGCGGGCAATGAAGAGTGTTAGGGTAGATGTTGTGCCACGTCTTCTTAATCGTAGGCGCACGATTCAAGTTGCCAATCTTTTCTACTCATCAATGTTCATGCCCGAGTGCGTGTGGACGAGAACACCCACCGCCTCAGTTTGCATACCTCCGAAGAACAGTCATTCTACAGTCTCATAAATGTCAGTTAGTAGAGCTGCAGATATCGTACTCGAACTTGGTCTTCCTGCTTTGCATAATCAGATTCTCGATGCACCCTTTAGATATAAGCGTTCGTGCATTAAAAGTGCAAAATGTTAAAGTCGTAGTCCTAACTCTTTCGAGCAGATTGTTATATGTAGCTCTAGACTCAAGAGCGTCTTCCAGCAGTCCTACCCGATTCTGCCGTGCACTGAG
>UZAF01016523.1:14507-33972 GCA_900617895.1 Haemonchus placei
GACATCAAGGCTCTCCATAAAACTTTGAATGGTCCAAGGGGATCTCCCTATTTGCCTGGAGATGGCTCAAGTACTGCGCCCACCTTCATGCTGAGCCTTCTCACCAGAGGAAAGCAGATGACTACGAGCCATGTTGACAGCCAGGTTTAGAAATGCATTTGCTACACATGCTTACCTTTATGAGTATCTTCAAACACGAAATTTCCTCTCTTCCATCAATAATTATTCACTTTCTCAGGGTGACCTTATAATTATGAAACGGTGCAAAAACCGATAAACTGTTCTAAAAAAGTTCAGAAAAATGCAGCTGCGGCTAGAAAACGGATACCTAGGTTATTCGTGCTGGGGAATCCGTTCATGATGCCAGAAAAGATCCTTAATGGTTGCTTCTTTTGGAAGTGCAAAATTCGAGGGTGACCTTAACGAAACGCACTGTAGAGAGCGTGAGACACCTCATATGCAAGAGACCATGGACGAGTTACGCTTTTTGCATTTCCCATTTTTCAGCGGCCTTTTTATTGCTTGAGTGGTTCCTTAGTCAAATCATATAACATCGCCAGAACCTCACTTGCCCACGCACGATCAAAGAAGGAGGTTTCGCTCCTTTTACAGTGAGGCCTCAACAGTTGAATATGCACGCTGCGCTTATTAGCATCAAAGAGCTCGAAGAGAATTGAAAGTCGTGCACTCAATTTCTGCTATAACCCGCTTTTCCACAAGCGTGCCTTACCATTTCGTCGATGGGGCTACATAGGCCAAAACTGTCTGGTCTGTTGTAGAAATATATGTCTCGAAGTTATGGACTCCACTATTCAGAGTCTTTTAACGCAAAAATAATTTGTAAACTTCTCTTCATTCGCTATTAATTCCAAGTACGCATGTAGGATTTTTCGTAGTATGCACAGTTATTGCAGCTGGAGCACCAATATCGTCTGAATGGTAAAGGCTTATTCAATTCCACTTGTATTCAATCGCATGGAAGGGTAGTAATGCATAGCAAAGTTTTGTGTGATTCTAGTAGAGGCCTACAGAAGACTATTCAATGGAATAGTTAAACAACATCAACTGAAGGCAAAGGCAGAAGAGGTGGGAAAGACAGCGTTCCTGAACGTAGGACAATCAAAATAGTCCATCTGCGAGTTGATCGGGGTCCTGGGTGGCCTGTCAAAATAAGGCGTTGGAGCGGGACTCATTGAAGTTGAAGATGGGATGGTTTCCGAGCAGAATCAAGAATGCCTCTTTATTTCCGATCTCAACAGAGAGTGTGTGGTGAAAAATGCAGAAGGTTGCTCACTCACCAAAATTGAGACACTTCGTCGTTTTCAGAGAAACTTCCCACGACAGACAATCCTAAAATGATAAAAGATTTGGTTTTTTCACAGGTCTGTCTCCTGCAGATCTTGCAACCGATCAAACAACTGTTCAATTTCATAGTCCGCCGGCCAATCCTAAAATGATAAAAGATTTGGTTTTTTCACAGGTTTGTCTCCTGCAGATCTTGCACCCAATCAAACAACTGTTCAATTTCATAGTCCGCCGGCCGGCCGGCGGACTATGAAATTGAACAGTTGTTTGATTGGGTGCAAGATCTGCAGGAGACAAACCTGTGAAAAAACCAAATCTTTTATCATTTTAGGATTGGCCGGCGGACTATGAAATTGAACAGTTGTTTGATTGGGTGCAAGATCTGCAGGAGGCGGGTTACTGTAATGGCGGGAATGTAGGCAGTTTGAATAGAACTTTTTAGACGGTCTGAAGGAGCGGTTTCCATCGTTCATTTATAACGTGGAGGCTGTAGATAAGTACATCTACGGGCTCTGCACTCAACACTCCTCCTCACAGGTTCCATTGAGAATACGACATCAATTTACGGCAAAATAAGGAGTCGATTTTTTTGGCATTTTCCGATTTTTGGAGGAATTTTTCTCCGGAACCTGAGGGGGTGTTGGGGCACGCCACTGTCGTAGACATCTCTCTATTATCTGCGAGTCTGTAATGGCACACCCTATCATAGAACAAAATTCCTCCCTTGGTATGGCCCCAAATTCGAACTTCGTCAAGCCCAAGTCATAAAAAAAGTTCTCTTTCTGCCGAGGAAAAGCAATCATTAGATAGCACATTTTACGGAGAGTTTAACAGCATACAACTTAACTGCAAAAATTCAAGCGGCAAGGGAAAAAAACATAATTTTGTAATTTGAGCGTGACGATAAGCGAAGTTTGGAGCCATACCGAGAGAGAACAGTTGATCTTTGGTAAGGTGTACCATAATAACCTTGCAGAACACAAAGTTTAGTCTACAATTGTGGATTGCCTCGCTGCCGCCTCCTCAGGTTCCGGAGAAAAACTCCAAAAATTGAAAATTGCCGAAAAAATCGCCTCTTATTTTGCCCTAAATTGATTTCATATTCTCAATGAAACCTGTAAGGGGAAGATTTGAGTGCAGAGACCTTAGATGCACTTATCTACAGCCTCCACATTATAAATGAACGATGGAAACCGCTCCTTCAGACCGTCTCAAAACTCCCAGTCAAACTGCCCCACTTTCCCCCCACTACAGCACCCCGTCACTTGTAGATCTTACCCCCACTAAAGTAATCATTAATCGATCCATTCCCCCTTCTCACCACTTCAGTACCCCACCACCAGCAGATCTGATTTCCCATTCAAATAATTATCATTCGGAAGCCCCCAAATCCCGCCACGTCAGTACCCGGCCGCATGCACATTCAAACACGCCCTGCAGGAGCCCTGCAGGAAACCGCTAAGAGACAGGCCGATGCAGAAAGTGGTTGTGGAGGGAAGTTTTCGTTACGGGTTGACCTATATATCATTCGATAGCATTTCTTACGGGAAATCCAGCAGTGTACAACGCAGCTACAAAAAGGCCAACGGAAAGGAAAAAACATTGTTTTATGATTTGGGCTTGACGATGTTCAAAGTTTGGGGCCATGCCAAGGGAGAAATTTTGATCTATGATAGGGTGTGCCATCACAGACTCACAGACGATAGAGAGATTTCTACGACTGTCGCGTGCCTCAACACCATCTCTTCAGATTCCGTAGAAAAATTCCTCCAAAAATGGGAAAATGCCAAAAAAATCGACTCCGTTGTTTTGCCATAAATTGATGCCATTTCTCAATGGAACCTGTAAAGAGGAGTTTCGAGTGCAGACACCGTAGATGCGGTCATCTACACCCTCCAACTCAAGAAAGGAATGATGGAGACTGAACAAAACCAATAGCCACTTCCACATTGTACTGAGTAAAGTCGAGTACGTGGCGCAATCCGAAGCAAATCCTGAGCAGATCATCTGCAAGAACCAATAAGCTCCTACAAGCAGCGTGCACCCCATGTGCATGCTGTCTCTTTTCGGATGGAGCTCAAGTGCATGGTGCAATCCCAAATAAAGCATTTTTAACCTTCCAGGGTATCAACTTGTAGAGCTCGATGAGCTGAGTTCAACGGTATTTTTTCTCCTCAATTACTTTATTTTGAAGCGATTTATAAAGAAAAGACGAAAAAGACGCAAATTGGCTGCTTTCATAGTCCGTCGGCCGGCTGGCCGGCATGCCACGAGGCAGTGCTAGGGGGAGGAGGGCGGCAGATGGCCAGTCGAAGGGCTGAAAACAAAGAAGAACAAGATCAAAAACCAAACAGCCAGGTTCTTGTACAAATGGTTTTTGATCTTGTCTCTCCTTGTTTAGAGCCCTTCGAGAGGCTGACCGACCGTCTGCCGCCCTCCTCCCCCGAGCACTGCCTCGTGGCGCGCCGGCCGGCCTTCGGCGGACTATGAAAGCAGCCATTAGCGGGATTCTCGTAAATTTTTGAGCTCTTACGGCGAGTACTGTATATGGCTCCTCAAATGAGTCGGCCGCTTTTGGGAAAGTGGGTGAGAATCTGCTGAATGATGACGTTGTTCAAGCCTTGGTTGTTCCAGTTCATGGTGATTCATCCGAAGATAACGAGCATGATGATGACTGTGAGGAAGATGACGAAGCGATTCGTTTTCACTGAGGAATGTGTACCCTACCTTGTTGTTGGAAGTTGTACGGGACCTATCGATTGCTACTAGCGCTCTCTAACAAATGAGATGCTGGATCTCGTGGTTACAGATACAGAAATGAATATACAAAAAAAGATAAGAATAGGATAAAAATAAGGACTGGACCTTACCGTCGAGTAGGTGAACGGTTCCTGGGCATCTATCTCTACACGGTAATTACCAAACTGCAAGAATAAGTGACTACTAGTCTACGAAGCCTATTTTTTTTNTTTTTTTTGAGGGTTCTGTGGCGATTATAATCGTGGTCGGAGGTCGTTCTGAAGTCCTGCTGACAAATTTACAATTTGTAGACAACGAGAATACCGACAGAGGAAATCGTCTATATGATATTCAACAAAATTTGAACTTGCTCGAAACTCCCTTTCAATAATTGTACAAGCCATGAAAGGTTTTATTAATGAAACAATGGTACCATTTGAAAGAAGAATTGCATTTAAACAATGGAACAATTCTAAGAGTCACACCCTCACTTCAAAGTATATGCGCCTTTGCAAGTGAGGTGCAGTGAGATCGAACAGTTTGGAGCCAGGGCCCCAAACCTTTGAAGTGAGGGTTTGTGCTGGCACGGACTCCACAAGACAAGAAGATTAGCTATCGCAGTTGTAATGGAGATCATGGAAGATTATTCAGATCAAGGGAGAAATCTGTGCACTGATACTTGGTGTACACATCTGTCACAAGCAAGCTCTTTGCTTGCACGGAGAAACTATCTTAACAGATTCATCGGGACGTGCCGCGAAAAAAATTTCACTTGCAGTGAAAAAAAAGCTGTTAAAAAAATGCTTGCTGTTTCTACCAAAACGATCAAGGGGTGCTGCTTCTGAAGTGGCGAGACAAAAGGAGATCTAAATATGTACATGCTCAACAAGACACAACGGTTCTTGTGGTGTCTACGACAGTCCTAAAGTTGTGAAAGATTATGACTAGATAATGGGTTCTGTAGACCACAGTGATCAAATGGTCCCGCACACTTCATTTGTCAGGAAGACAGCGAAGTGGTACATAAGACTCTCCTTCCTTATGCTAATCCAGACTGTTCTTGTTAACGCCTGATGCTTTACGATCAGATTACAGGATGAAGTTGAACTAGTTTGAAATTCCAGTTGCTTAGATCCTGGTAGACTTCGATGAAAGGAACATCATAAATCATGAAAGAAAAGCTATCGAAGGACAAGAAGTTGACGTCGTTGAACGTCGAAACTGTAAAAGTTGTTACTGCAAAATGGTGAAGGATTTCAGAAGCTAGAATGCTAGGGGGCGCGCGATTCACGCGTAATCCCATTAGAGCTCTTCGCGCACGCAGCATCGTTTCAGTACCTTTCTGTTGAGATGGACCAAAATAATTCGCAGTAGTCCACGGCTTCATCACGAATTAGAGAAAATCTCTTTACTATGGCAGTGAAGCCCCTTCGAGATTAGGCATTTACCTTATAGGTCAACAANTCCTTCTGTAAACGGTAAACGTGCACAGTTTGTCATTTTTTTACTTATTACTTAAGACTTCTTATTTCTTCCATTATGATGGTAGGCATGAGGTTTTGGCGCATTTTGTGCGATAACCTCATTATATTGACGCGTGAATCGCACCACACCCAGTATGCTAGAGCGCATGCTAGGAAAGTGAAAGCCTAATGCGTTAACGGTCATGGCTTCTGCAATGTTCCCAGGATATACACAAATCTTGCGACTACCTGGGTTCTTTCAGTTGTACCCTATTGTCTATATATGTATGTATGTAATAAATTAGCTTCAATAAAACGAACATGTGGATCACGTTGAATATAATTACCATGCGGTTCGTTAATAAATATGGAGAAATTAAATAAGCTTCAAATGAGCAAACAAAGAAAAAAACATGGTGATACAACGTTGGCTGCCATTGCCCCATGCGCCAGTCATAGTGGCACCCACCAGAGTGGTGCCACTGACTGGCGTCAAAGGGTCAGTGTGAAACGAATTGCTCCGAGCATCAAAGAGCCTAATCAAAAGAGAAAGCAGTGAATCAAAATTTGACGCTTTTGCAGTCCCTGAAGAAGACGCCTCGCAGAATGTAGAGATCCTGCTTCCCACAAATCCGATCCGTGTTCTCAGGAATATAAAGAGTCACGCTTTGCACTGGTCTAAGCGCTGCTATGAGCTCACTTAATTCCATATCTTTTGTTATCGTCTATGTTAAACACTCACCTGTAACTGCCTCCATAACTCTGTTGGGGCAATTCTGAAACAAAAAATATACTCGAGCAATACGCCTAGCAACTAAATTCAAATGGCCTTCCGAGTTGTCGAGCCACCATTCATCCATCCACATAGGTTGACTTCAAATTCCACGTCTTCGCATTCAAAATGACGAATGGTCTTTTTCAGAGCGGCACTGTAAGTTTTCGTGGAATGGTTCCGTCTCGCCGATCCATTCCCACCTTGACAACAACTTTCTTATATAATGGCAAAACTGTGGTCACGAGGTTGTCGTAAAGCTCACCAAGCATCCTTACGTGTTGAATAGGGACACTCTGATTGCTCTGGGTTCGAATTCTCATTCAGAATTTGGAATTCAGAGTTCTGAACGTTCATCATTCCAAAGAAAGCCCTCGAAATTATCAAGGGCCTTCTTTGAAATGATGAACATCAGACACAAATCGACAACGTCGGACATCCTGTATTCTCGTGATACCTTATTCAACCTTATGGCAGTGTGGATGCGTCGATTCTACTGAACACTTTTCAAAACCCTGCTCCGTCGCTTGGCTGTCCCTCATCTAATGGTTTGACTGCCTTGTTGAGAATGACGCGTGTGGAAAGTACCAATACCGACTTGATCTCCCTTTTTATCCAGCAACACAGTCTTGCTGGTATTCACGACGTGGGCACATTGCGTTCCGATAAGTACCGCGTGAAGGGCCTTGCCCGGGTTTCGGTAATGACTGACGGAGGGCTCTTTAGATATTCTGCTTTGATCCTGTCGGAACCGGGCACCATACCATTTCTGATCAACTTGATGGCGTGCCGAATTTCGGAAGGAAGAACTGGAGGAGCGACATTTTAGCCTTGCCTAAGATGGTAGGTAGGCAAGTAGACGTGGCTGTCGAAGAGATCAGAATAGAAGACGTAAATGATCTTTCCCATTGACCTTCGAGATGCTGTGACTGTTCCGTCACAACGACGAATGAATTCACGTTGGTCTTGTGGTTGACGAAGCTCCGTTGGACTTTGCTTATGCTGGTAAGAACTGCTGCTCTTCTCTCTATCATATCTTTCTTTATCACTTCTCTGCATAGCTTCGCGTGTTAGGACATTAGTTAGGCATGCTTCGGCGAGAGACGATCTCCGTCTTCTCCGAAGCACTCTGTTCTGTGCTTTTATAGCATTATCGAGAAGAACTCCGACAAATTCGTTTTTTTGCCAGTGTTGCTGAGTCCAAACTCACCAGAAAATCGAGGTTCGAAGGAAGCGAAGTGGTCCCACATCATGAAGGTCTCGGGGCTTCGCTTCCTCAATTTTGCACTGGGAACAAAATCTAACTTGAGCTTCAAAAAACGTTTAGTCCTCTTTGAAAAGTCTTGACAGATCCATATAAAGCATAACGAGCTTCTCTCCTTCTCAGCTTGCATGTTGATGTATAGGCTGCGAAGATTGTTAGAGCTGATGATCAGCTACACCTTGATTGCTATTGCCTGGGGGTCAGGCTCCTGTACGAATCGATTTTCATGACCGGGTGATTTTCACGATGACACCTACGCCGCCGACGCCTCTGTTGCCATATGCTCATAGAAACAGTTCTTTTCCTTTCTAAAATATGGTATGCATATGCAATGAGAGAAATCTTCCCCTCTCGGTCAATCCAATGACGTCGTGCTCCATCTTTTTAGCTTTTGCTGTCGGATCTGCGATACACGCTTCCGATGCAAGCATTCGTAGGTTGAAAATACAGATCGCTGTCTTGGTCCTCTTCATTTTCCTTTTCCGTTTGGACCGCCTGTTTTCGTCTCGCAATTTCGGCAACCTCCCGAGCATACTGTTCAACGCTGCTGTATTGGGGTTCTCTCAGGTTCAGGGGGATTAGGCTCATTTATGTTATTATTCATGGCACATGGGTACCCACGAGTAGCTTGCCAGGCTCTGATGTAGAGGCTGGCTTGACCGCGGGTAGTTAGAAACCTAGCCTAGAAAAGACTACGGCTTCGATTTCTGAGGCTGCCTTGAGTCGCCTTCCGCATACTTCTCAGCAAACCGAACGCAAGTCTTTAGTTGAGTCGATGTGCAGGTTAATACTGCATCCGCAGACGCCCTCACACGCACGCGTTCATATACCCGCGATAGAAGAAATATCGACCCAGCACACCAGGTTTAGGGTCTCCATCCCCTCAATCTACCCGTGCGCCTCCGAACAAATACAGGTGACTTTTGGACGGCGATCCACTCCCTTCTCCGCCACCTGGCGTCTCGTCTACGTATCTTCGCCACCAATATTCTAGAAATTCTTTGATTAGAGATAATCGTCAGTGAACGAGACCCGTGAACATATTGATAGAAAAAAAATATGCTCAGCACATCTACACTACTAATTATATTCAAATGTCAAAAATTTAACGCACAGAGGTAGACTTTTGTACTTGTCCGCATTAACATCCCTGCGTTTTGAGATGGTCAGAATTCTAGTTACTCTGGTCAAGAGAGTGTTTCGACTCTGCCGTGGTGAAGAATGAAAACCAGCTCGAGCCGGTCCGGCTCACTGTATGATTAGTGAAAACAACAACTCTTGAGACGCCATTAAAATCACAGTTTAGGAACTCTCATCAGCCTGGGTTGACAGTAATGCACACGTTTTGGATGCGCGAGCACAACCGCATAGCCATGAAGTTAGCTGCGTTGAACCCACAGTGGACGGACGAAATTATCTATCAGGTGATTTATTACTTTTTCTAATAAACATTATAAATAGCATCGACTACAATGGCAGTCATTTCGTCTGTATTTCATACTTTGAAAACCTTATATTTGGTACTTAGTGAGGTTAAGGAACTAGCAACTTTTATGAAAGACATGATGTTAACAGGGTCCGCCCTCCCAATTGTAACTGCATCTGTACGGTACGGCTCGCGTCTTTGAATGCATCCTTCCTGCACGATCTATCTCCACACAACAGATCGTTTAACATTCAACGAAACTGCTTCGCAACTCACATCCCCCCGTCTTTTACACATGCAAGTGCAAAACAGGATTGTTCATGCTTACTTATAGGCGAACCCCTTTGGCGCGAGGAACGAAGCATTGGTGATTTAGAGATTCCCGAGATTTACGCGGCAAATTGCGTAGCAAATAAATACTTGCGTAGTGCTTTCATAACGATCAAAGCGATGTGCTTGTGAGCAGCTTTAACTCTGGGCTCTGTCACGGTTTTGTGCACATGCTTCACTTTTTGATGAGAAAGCCGGAGTCGTCCAGATTACCACGAGTTTGGCCCCGCAATTTGTCGCGTGTATCATCATCGGACGCACCAGTGTACCCATACCGCTTTGCACTTGCGCATGAACAATTCCGTTTTCACCTGCAGTTTCGAACGAGCTGCGTGATTTGGGATTTGTGGTGGAGGAGGGGGGGGGGCTGCGTTTCGTTCCGCGCGTAAGACAAAACTGATCATGCCGCAGTCGTCGCAAAAGCCCGCGATTTTTGACCGACGTCGCAGTTGTCGGTGGGGCATACGATTTGCGCTTAAACGGGCCGAAAAGAAGATAGCACGGACTAACGCAAGTCATTCACTGAATTGGCACCTAGCGCATTGTAATGTCACCTCGAGATCGCAATGGAGTGCGCCACGCGCGATGTGGGCGGATTGACCTAGTTTCGACTGACGCGCGGAATAGACGTTCTCCTTACCCCCTGGAAAGAGAGAACGTCCGTTACGCGCTCCGTTCGGAACTAGGTCACCCCGCCCTTTCCAAGCGCGGCGCAACCCAATGAGGTCTCAAGATGGCATTGCAGTACCACCAAGTGTCAGTTGAGCGAATGACTTGCGCTAGTCCGTGTTACCTTCTTTTTGAGCTTGCTGGCGTGGACCAAACTCAGTCCGTATGCTCGACAGACAAATACGATGTCCATAAAGTATCGCGGGCTCATCCGCCCATACGAGGGCTGCGGCGTGACCTAGTTTCGACAGACGGCACAACGGAGCGTGCACGTGGAGCCCAGAAGACGGTCTCATTGAGTTTTTGCGCCTAAGTTTCGACCACACCACCAAAAAGTTGCAGGCTTAACAACCTCAAGTGAAAATTTCACCAAGTTCTCTCAACACGGAAGTTTTGCTTTGCGTTTTTCAGGAAACACGTCGTATTGTTGTCGCTGAGCTACAGCATATAATCTTTTCCGAGTTCCTTCCGAAGTTGATTGGACTTGACCTCCTGAATGCTCAAGGACTCGTGCCGTTGAAGAGCGGCTACTATACCGGTATGCGCGTACATTTCCCAAAAATAAATCACACTATTTGCCCAAATCACTCGACCTATAACTCCACCTTCTTAATGTGCCGAAGCCAAAATTTCCTGCTGACTGAGATTTTTCCTTTTTCTTTAGGCTTGAAAAAAGTACAGGTGTTTACTGTACGGAAAAATTCGCTCGATGACGACCACTACTTCCGTTGCGATTCCTGTTTACCTTTTTTGCTGACGGTTTTCACGCTCTATATTCGAAGGAATGTAGTAAGCTGTAGTAAGCCAATGATTCTACAACAAATCGATTTATCCTTCGGTATTCTTGCGTCAAGGTTCCCAACATTTCTGATATATATANTCGCTCGATGACGACCACTACTTCCGTAGCGATTCCTGTTTACCTTTTTTGCTGACGGTTTTCACGCTCTATATTCGAAGGAATTCAAGCTGTAGTAAGCCAATGATTCTACAACAAATCGATTTATCCTTTGGTATTCTTGCGTCAAGGTTCCCAACATTTCTGATATATATATAATACATACGTACATACATACATACAGAGACACATACACACATGCACACAAATCTTGCTATACATAACGCGCTAATGTCTGTCGAGATTTGAGATTTCTTCCTCTAAGTTACACAGAGTTTCACACCGAGCTGTACCGATCCATGACACACGTGCGAGATCCAGAAATCCCCAATGGAAGACTGTCGGAGGTGAGAGTTGTAATTGTTAGCATGAAAGGGTACCACTCTTGGCCCCACAAAATCTCAGACTACCTCCGTACGGGCGGTCACGAATTTAATGCGCTTCTCGCAACACACGTGACATCCTACCTCCAGAAGGAGAATATCCTCAACCTGAGAAAAAACACACGGGTGGTCATTCTCCAATGAAGACCGGGATGATCATAACAACTACCCCCCATTCGACCGTGTTGAAATGAATATAATCCCTTCAGCACCGGTCGATCGAATAGGAGGCAAGGCGACACTGTGTCGCCGAAGATATTCACAGCCGTGTAGCATTGAGGTATGAAATCGCTAGATCATGACGGAAAGGGCATTCGTATAGAAGCATTACTCTCAATCTCCGTTCCTTGGACAGCATTGTTCTCTTTTCAAGCATCGTTGCGGATGCTAAGACTATGCCTGCTAAACGCAATGAAGCAGGAGGAGTGGTAGGGCTAGATCATTCAAACAAAGACACACTCCACGAAGAATGATGGCGAAGGTCGCATTCTTATCGACGGTACACCTATCAAGGGAACCTCGTCTTATGTCTTGGGCGTTCCATGAACATGGTACAACATGAAGGAAGATTTGGTAAGACGGCAATGAGCGGCCTGGACGTCCTTTTAATCTTTGAAAGAAGTCACCAATTATCTGGTTGATCCAGAAAATTTTTTTTCGATTCCACAGTCCTCCCCGCGCTCTATTACGCGTCGGAGACTTGGATGACCAGCGCATCCACCCCATGTACTTTGGACGTAAGTCACAGAGCACTCAAGCGATATCTTTTGAGGTGCAACCGGCTCACCCAATATTGGGCCGGGCTACATCGGCCTCGATATGCGCCGAATGTCTCGTCTTCTCGATTCTGTGGAGTACGTGAAAAATGCCAGATTTTGAAGGGTCTGTCTAATGAGAAGAAATAATGACAGATTACAAAAGGAACGGTTGAACGGGCTCTTGTATGGCTTTCACGGTCTGAGGGAATGCCTGCTGCAAAGTGTGCTGTGCTGTCGTCGATCACGTAAAGCAGCTGCGATAGCAGCTGAATGACATCTTACATCGCCATCTTCCTCGGATTCGGGGTCAGCCGTGGATGGCGATCGCGAAATACAGTAGCGAATGATTCTTTGTTGGTGCTCGCATGTAAATAAAGACGAGCTACCCTTACCATTTCAATATTTCAATCGCTATTATAATAATAGCGAAGTTCAGTGGGTATCAGTTCAGCTGAGTCTGGGCTCAGCAGCCGACCAATTGAGCGAGGCCATTTTAGAGACGAGCGAGTGCATGTGTGAAGTAAACTAGTTCGGAATAAAGTTCTACCTTCCCCTGGGAATTAAATGCTTTGGGAGAGGGACCTATTTTGTTTCGATCTTTTTGCAGTCCAACAAAAATTTTGATAGAGATCATAACCTGCCAATTAGTTTCCCTAGTGGCGTGTTGGGGTTCATACTGATCGCTTAAACTTATCTTATATCACGAGGCCAATACAGCCACTGGATGTTTATTTATTCTTGTCATGAAAAAAACAGAAAAAGATCAGGGGCATCACCTCATAGGATAGCGCGCGATTTAAACTTATGCGAAAACTTTCTCGACTCAACTCTTGCTGTACGCTAGAATCTTACTTACGGCATCCCATCAACTACTTAGGCACTCCCTTGAGTGATTTTGTACGCATACACAGTTCTGCCCTACATCGGTTTGGTAAGTAACTGATGAGCAGCGGGTCGAGACGGTTTTTTTGAATCGTTGCTTCCGTCGTAGAAAACTTGTCCGTGTCGATCTTGTTTGTTTTTTGCTGAAATACCCTATCTGTTAATAGAGTCATGAGTTATACTGGCGTGAATAGAGAGAGTTCGAGCAAAACAAACAAGGGAAAAAAANAAAAAAAGTTTCTACATTGCACGGTGCAGATTATAAAAGAGCCAATCTAGACATCAAAAGGTCATACAATGCGATAAAATTGTCATGAAGGTGTTTTCTAGCAGGCACATCTGCCCTCCTCTGTTCCTCTTCATAACTCCGTTCAGAATACCGGGAGATAAGGATTTATATAAGCATCTGGAAACCCGTTCAGCAATGAATTCTCAATTCGAATGGTCACTATGACAGAGTTTGCAATTCTTTTAGGGCTGGAGCTCATGAATCGCTAGCTGCTTGCAAGAAAAGTATCTCTCCTCATGCAAGATATGGTTCATGAAGCACCATAGCGATAGATTTCTTGGAAGAGATGGTGTAACTCTTAGGCTTAGTGAGGTGACCGCTGTGGCTTGTCCTGACAAAAGCCTATTTCTAGGCGTAGAGAAGCGCTATCCCTATTTTTGAATAACCTCAGCAGCCACTTAGCTCCATCATATAATCACCCAGATGTGTCGGATCCTCTTCTTAAATCACTACAAAGTGTCTTGATCGATAAATCAGCTTCGCTAGAGTTGATTAGTGTCTAGATTAATCTAGCACACTCATCAACTCTAGCAAAACCACAGAATGGCGTCCATCGGTTTTGAGGCACTACTGTTATCCTTTTTTCGTTTTTTTCCCTCATTGCACACAATTTTAACTCCTCCTTTACCCCTTGATCAGAAACACTAACTTATGACAAAAAAATGCCGTTGCTTTCCAGGATATGATGAAACCTGCGATGCATCCATCTCGCATCCATTCGCAACTGCTGCATTCCGTTTCGGTCATACTCTAATTCGGCGAATGTTTCCAAGAATGAACTATAATTACAAGTGAGCGCTTACGGTATTACTGTTCTTTGCTATTATTAGTGTTCTAACTGGAGAAAGTTGCTATTGGAAAACGCGGAAGATCCTTATGGGCATATCAGAAACGGTTGGATGGTAATGTTTTTTGACCGATATCCTACCAAGGAAGCTTTGCACTACTCTAGTAATCAGAGATGGAATACTGCTATGACCGTCCTCAAAGGCACAGTTCACGATGACCCCTTTTTGAGGTACCCCTTTCAGGTTGAAAAGGGTAGTGCTGATGTAGAAGAGTACATCGGTGGCGAAGAAAGCGAGAAAATTCGCTCATTTTAAGCTTTTTAAAGGTAGTGGAAGTGTAGGTTGGACGAGATGTCCGTGACGGGAATGGCATGCGGGGGGGGGGGGGGGGTTTGGACGAGATTTAACTTGCTCTCACTGCACAAAGAGATGTGTACATTAAGCCGAAATTGTCCGAAACTGCTCTTCACTGTCGTCATGGGTCATGACAAACTGTCTAAAATTCCTACATGGGAGTCTCTTGAGATAGTGCAGCCTCTGCAAAGCCATTCAAACTCGTTCTTCGTACCATACTTCCCGTTGTAAGCTCCGTTTTTCGATCTTACAACGGGAAGTATGGTACAAGGGGGAGCCTCGAATTCCTACTATGGGGGAATATCATCAACCAATTTTATCGTGAACTGTGCCTTTGGAATTCCTCATCAGAAGGCTTCTTGCTTCCGACCTGAACATTCATTTCCATGTTGGAGCGTTCCCTGTGTGTGAGTGATGAAACGCATCCATCTTCTACATTGACGCCATCCTCATGATTCATTGCTTTAATTTGACATTCCCGAATAGTTTTATTTTCTTACTAGATGAATTTCAGAAACATGAGCGAACCGATTGACCTCGCCGGACATTTTGGCCATGTTGGTCCTTTGTACGATCGCGAAGGAGGAGGTGAGTTTTGGCGTGAGGTTCAAGTAACCTTCTCTTTGCGCCCTTCGAAAAGTTCCACGTCAGTAAGCTCATGCAGAGCAGGAAAACGTCAAGACTCGTTTGGCTCTCCTTCTCTTATTACCGCGGTTGGACTGACTAGGGAATGATGAAACTCTGAAGTATGCATTAGTATGGAATGTGTACCGTTTCTGAACTGTAATCTTTATTCTTCTTCTGAACTTGTAAAAACATTTAGGGAGTTCACGGGAGAAGCATTCTTCCTTTAAAATGAGATACCTTCGTCTGGATAGATCAACAAGCCAATCAGAGCTGCTGCCATGCATCGTCGGCGTACTCAGAAATTGAGAAGATTTACAGGCGTTATATGGAAGTTCACATCGCACATGCTCCTTCTGCTTTTTTCGATATGTACGATTAACAATACAGACATGAAGAAGGATGGAGGTGGTGTAGTGGCAAGTGGCGCACTTCACACACGCATGGTTTGGATCCCGCTTGGGCCAACCATGCAGTGCATCCCTCCAGTGCCGGCAACTGATGCCAGATTTGTCTGGGAGAGTAAAAGCACTGACTCGTACATGAACTGGTCACCGCAAATCTTTGTATAGTCAACATATGCATTTAATACGCCACTTCGGTTCTGATTGGAATCGAATGCGTGGGCGCATTCCTCAGACGGGTTTGATTAATCCAAAAGACTTTATCCCTTATCCTTCAACACTGAACTAACACTGAACTTCAGACTGTCCCACTTGAAGGCACAGTTCACGATACTTTTGAGGTACTCTTTTTATGTTGAAGAGAGGAAGTGTTGATGTTGAGTAGTACATCGGTGCCGAAGAAAGTGAGGAAATCAGCCTACCTAAAGGTTTTTTGAAGTAGTTGAAGTGGAGATTGCACAAGATCGCCGTGACGAGAATGGTACGTAAGGGTGTTTGGACGAGATTTAACTTGCTCCCATTGTGCGAAGAGATGACTGAATCAAGCCGAAATTGTCCGAAGCCGCTTTTCACTGTCGCCATGGGTTATAATAAGTCGTTTGAACTTCCTACATGGCAGTCCCTTGAAATAGTGCAGCCTCTACAAAGCCGTTGAAACGTTCACCATGGGTGTGGCATTCGCACGATACGAACTTTGGCCCCTTATCGTACCATATCCGAAACGTTTTTCGATCTACAACGGCAGGTGTGGCCTAAGGGGGAGCCTCGCATTCGCACAACAAGGAAATCTCGGAAATCGTTTTTATTCTGAACTGTGCTCTTAAGAAGCAAAAGCGCATGTGGATCATGTTGAGCGCATAGATGTTCACCACACATGGGTTCCCGATAAATTTGACATGAAAGAAACTCACTGCAACCCATGCACCAAAAATGGGAAGCTAACCCGTGGTCAGGACCATCGCTTGGTCCGAAGACACGTCCGTTTCCCAGATAGACTTTCCTTCTTTTCTGTTCACTGAGGTAACTGATTAGACCCACAAATTGACCTCTCTCTTACCCACAAATTTCCTGAACATCCTAAAGTATCGCGTAGTCGTAGTATAGTTCATGTAAATCTCAAATTTGTTGATTGGGAACAAGAAGTGTGAGAGATGGCCACAATGACGTATGAACCTTCTACCTGAAGAGTCTTCAGATGAGAATACAGAGGTGACAGCTCCAGAAAATCTTCCCTAATAGATAAAAGGGTTCATCATTTTGGCGTTATTTTTTTTGTTCAACCCGTTGTTTGAAGACATAGCTGTGGAATGACTCCGGAAAAGGGTGAAGCTACAGAGTTCTTCGTTATTTATTTAGGTCTATCTAATTGCTTACATACTACGATTCAGGATTGGATTCAATGCTGATGGGACTGCTGGGCACTCCTTCAATGGCTTTCGATCGTCATATTACCAACGCTGTGAGGAACCACTTGTTCATGAGGCGTGGAGAGCCTACTAGTGGCATGGATCTTATTGGTTTGTTCTGACGATTTTCCAACGGAAAACTTGATTTCTAGTTTCGTTCTACTAGCACCATGGAAGAGGTCTCATGAAGCAAGAGAAAAACCTGTCAGGAAAATATTATTCTGTTGAACCCTTATTACTACGAAGTACAAAGTATTCCATCTGCTTCTATACTCGTTTGTAAAGATCCTGTTCCGGATGGTTGAGGCGTAGTGATGATAACTGTGATTAGATCTCTTTTAAAAAGCGGAACAAGCACTGACGCACATTTGGGAAATTTCGTTGAAATGGAGCGATTTATGCATTCTGCTTTTTTTGGAATACCAATATCAACACGCAGCAACTATTCGTGACACTCATCATTTAGCTGCACAATCGACCCCTTGCCAACCTAGTTCTTTCTTATTCAGGTCTCATGCCTTCACTTCTTTATGTACATGTTAGGTTGAGTCATAAGTCCTCGGACAAAGTGATAGTGATGACTTCTAGAGATCATAACTCCGGAAAGAGCAGACAAAAATGGACGCGCGTGGCATCTTTCGATAGAGTATGAAAAGCTCTTCCAAGTACATTTTGACGAACACACTTAACTGATTCCTTGCCTGCAACCATGCTCCATGATTTCAAGCCGTCGCAACTTCATCTCCGCAACACCATCCTATTTCTTTGTTTATCTGGCCAAAAACCCGCGGAGATCGATAGGCGTATGAAAGAGGTTTACAAGAAGGTGCTCCTGCTAGATGCCCGATTTACAGGTGGCACTTGAAGTTCACGTCAGAAGACTATTCCATCAGAGATAAATACCGTTCGGGACTCCTAATGGAGTTGGATTCGGACGGAGTCAGGTGGAAGCCGATCCGTATCAAACTACTCGTGAACTGGCAGTCACTCTTGGAGAGTCAGCCCACAGTTATTCGTGGATTGAAGTCAACCGGCAAGGTGCGAAAGCTCGATCGATGGGTGCCTCATGCTTTGAAGTAGTATGACATGAACTGCCGTGCCGACATGGCACCTTCTCTCCTCACGCTCAAGCGCAGGAAAAGGTCAGATTATTCGTTAGTATGTATTTGAAAGAGTTTTTATACTCTATTTGACGACGTCAATTTTCGTCACCTCTTTCCTGAGTTATGATCTCTAGAATTCATCACTATGACATTGTCCGAGGACTTATGACTCAGCCTAATACATTGTGTTCCGGATTTAACCCAGATTACGCATTTAGTTCTGAATATTTTGCGTGCACGTGATCATGGTGTGCAACCGTACAACGATTTGAGAGAATTCTGCGGCTTGAGAAGAGCCAGGACCTTTAGCGACCTCAAGGTATTTAATAAAGAGTAGTTCGTTCCAAAACAAGACAGCAGGGATCCAAAAAGTCGATCTTACAGCACGAGATGGATGCTGAGTCGGTAGCAGCATTATCGTCGTTATACGAATCAGTTGATGATATTGACTTGTTCCCCGGACTCGTCAGTGAAAGACCTCTCAAAGGAGCTTTGGTAAATTCCTGCAATTCGACATTTCTACGAAGTTTTTCAAGTCAACCTTTTGTTTCCCTTGTTCCATACCATAAAGTGGACTCAAATTAAATTCATATTCAAGTTGTTAGCTCCTTCCTGGAATTCTATACTATTCATCAAAATAAAACTGATCGGCAATCGTGTTTTTTCTTTGGCTTCTCACTTTCTATATGAGAAATATTTAGTTGGGACCAACTATGTCCTGTATTCTTGCCGAGCAATTTGGACGGTTGAAGAAGTGCGATCGCTTCTTCTATGAAAACGACGGCGTGGCCAAATTCAGCCCAGGTCAGTTTGTAGCAGTTGTTTACTTATAGGAACACATGAGAAATGCCTAATGAAAAGCTGCGTGAAGTAGGTCTTGGGAACATATTTCCGGTGAGAATGCCTCCTATGGCTAATACAGCTGCGCTTGAAGGCATGAGTCGCATTTCAGTGTAGAAGAAGAAAAAAGTTCGAGTTTGCAGGTACGGTAGAGTGGGATTACGATTGTAAGGCAAATTTTACTTGAGCACTTACTTTCCAAAAGCCAACGTAATTCATTCACATAGGTGCTTTAAGCGATTCGAGCGGAAAGGGCTACTGATCCAGAAGTTAGGACAACTACACAATGTACTGGTATTACAGTTTGTATTAAGGGCAACTCAGCGAGATCCGCAAAATTCGTCTTTCATCGATCCTTTGTGCCAACAGTCGATATTTGAGGACCATTCAACCAAACGTGTTCGACGTGCCAGATGATCTTATGTATGACTTTTATGCACTCTTTTACACTAAAACTTTCGCCTTCGTTTCCTCACTAATCCTCCGTTCTCCTGAACAAGAGCCATCGGCTGAACTACACAAGGAACGCAAACTCGTTTTGTACTTGCGGATGAGTCGACTGCAGTAGCTTGACATGCCACTGCAGTCGACTCATCAAGCTATACAACATTGACTCTTTATGATTAAAATAATTTTGTGCCGTACGAGGTTGTTAGGTGGAACAGTTTATTAGTCAACGGCCTAACGTTTCGACGCAATCGTCTTCTTCAGAGGCCTAAATGCAACTCGAGATGATTTGCACAATATCCAAGAAGCGCGTTATCTTCC
>UZAF01016523.1:34643-75333 GCA_900617895.1 Haemonchus placei
GGAAGATAACGCGCTTCTTGGATATTGTGCAAATCATCTCGAGTTGCATTTAGGCCTCTGAAGAAGACGATTGCGTCGAAACGTTAGGCCGTTGACTAATAAACTGTTCCACCTAACAACCTCGTACGGCACAAAATTATTTTAATCATAAACAACTATGCCGAGGTTAAAGCAAGAGAGAAGTTGGAAACTATTGACTCTTTAAATCTAGGCAAGCTTCAAGACCCACTCATATGTTCGGGAGAAAGTTTTGTCTAAGAAAATGCCAATGGGATCGACAAATGATTGCGGATCACGGCCCTCCTGTGGGATTCGCCACCAGGAAAGTTAAACGTTTCCTCTATTGCACGGCTCTGAGAACCAGTTCCAAAGAAAGCACACCTTAGTGTAATGAACAGTTTTTCTTTTTTTTCACCAAATCAGAATACACAGCTGCGTTATATACTGTTTAATTCCCACAACAAATGCTATTCAATGGTGCATAGCTCATCCCTCTATGATAACCTATGTCTTTGCAATGTTTGCTTTATGCTCAACTCGGTGTCTTCATTAGCCGATCTCCCCTGCCCTTGACGACGTGCAGTTTATGGGATCAGCGAAGGAAAAAGAAGAAGAGCCATTTGCTCGTCGGAATGGCAGAGGAATGCCGAACACTATAGCAAATAGTCCTGGAATACCCTAAAATTCCATAGATAAGAGCGGGTGAACCTACCGGTGAAAAATGAATTGGAAAAAATCGAAATTGAATGCAGTCACCCCTCTAACTTGATGGATGGATAAATTAAACTTCGAAGAAGAAGTAAAGAGGAAGCTCTGCCCCTCAACTCTAAACTCCGCCCACTTAATAAACAATTCATATAGAAAAATAGCGATTTTTACGGATCGCTGTTTTTTTGTATGAATTGTTTATTAAGTGGGCGGGGTTTAGAGTTGAGGGGCGGAGCTTCTTCTTAACTTCTTCTTCGAAGTTTAATTTATCAATCCATCAAGTTAGAGGGGTGGCTGCATTCAATTTCGATTTTTTCCAATTTATTTTTCACCGGTAGGTTCACCCGCTCTTATCTATGGAATTTTAGGGTAATTTCCAATGCAGTCGCCCTCAAAGCGGTGGCCCCCGTTTGCCCTTGTGCACCTGCCCCTTCCCCCTCACGGTAATCGCGATCCGCCGCAACACAGGTCAATAAGAGAGTGAGGTTGAAAATGGGATCAGAACTGAGTACTCATCAAAAGTTAATCTGTGTACCATTTATAGTATTTGTTTTGAGAAGTGAAACAAAACCGCTATGTAGTTTGCAATAGAGATATAAGAGGTTTTCATTCCACTTAGCTATGCCGCGTACTCGTACTTAGAGCTGTGCAACAGAGGAAACGTTCACTTCAATGGCTCCAAAACCCCTGCGAAGTACGCTACTGACTGTAGTCCGCGGTCGCTTATCGATTCCATCGTTGAATCATCGTAATCTTCCATCTTCACAGACTTTAGCAAAATATCTCTGCAATCATGGGATATGCCCCATACTCAAGCTGTTCTGGGAAGCCTTTCCATCCTTGAAAGTTGGATGAGCTATGTATAGTGAAGGTACATTCGACCTCACAAACAAGAAACGGACCTACTCATAATACGACCTTTATTCGTACTAACCAAATAGTAACAAATCGAGAGCATCGTCCTCAAAGCAACAACAGTGCTAATCGGATCTTCTCTCTCACAATATTTTAAACTCCTTTATTTCACTTTCAGAAATGCGCAAGTGCCATGCGAAGACATTCCGCAAATAGATCTCAGTCATTGGAAAGATCGAAGTAAAGGATAAAGATTTCTAAGGCTGCTCTTCAGTGAAGTTTTTTGACCAGACGGAAGTCGTTTTCAGAGCACTGCGAAATGAATGGTCGAACGATACAGATGGGCACCTCAATGCATATTACGCCGTGTGTTACGTGTACGTGTACACACGATGGGGTCAGTTCATTGAGCTTCATTCAGCTTAACACATTGAGAAATCATCAGGTGTCTGTAGAAGTCCCTGATTTCACCATGTTGCAATTCTAGATTTTCATTCGCTGGGTAGCCCCTGCAGAAAATTTTTAGGCGCAGAGATCATTTTAGAACCATAGTGATAAGGTGATTTCCTTATGAGTGAATCAGTCCATTCAGTTCAAAAATCATTGATGACAGGCTGCCTGGCTCCATTTCAAGGTTCTTCAGTTGGAAAACGGAAGTTTTTTTTTGTTCCATCTCATCAACGAACTAGGCAGGCGTGAGTTATTACTCACTCTGCTTAGTTCTCTCGAAATAAGTTTGGTTTATTGTATACCCTCAAAATGAATGGCGTCTAAAGGCCATTGCGACATCTTCACCATGAGCGTAATTTTTTGCCGCTTACATAGATCAGCGATGAGCGTTGAGCGCGATACGTTGCTGGTCACCCGCTGAAAACGCTGGACATCATCCGTTGGCAACACTGGGCAGGCCGCACCGCTGCTGACGGCCTTCGCGATTGATTATGTCGTGCTCAACTATGTCGTCTGGCGCAGCCCTTCGCAAGAACATTTTTGAAACTCANTTAGCGAGTTGTGTACATTCCAGACGGATCGCCCGGGTATCGCCGAAATCTCCTCCTTTTTGTGTCGAAGTTGACCTGCCACCGGCACTCCCCAAGAATAAAATCTTTCGTCCAAGAAAACTGTTGTTATTGTTTGGGGTTGTTGTTTCCCAACACCTACGCACACACATGTGTGTTATGCGTTGGATCCACTCCCTCTGTTCCAACTTGACTGCGTGTCCTCTTTCGAAGTACGCTCATTTCACGCATGGTCCACCCCCTACATCCCTCCTGTTCCTCCGCGGGCTGGATTTGGTTCAGTTGCTTTCAACTTCCTACAGTCGGTGTCTTAAATATGCAACCTGCACTCAATCCGAATTTGAGTGCCACAGGTCCAAACTGCCAATTTTCACGCGCGCACCGCCTGAAGCTGAGCTGAGTTCTGCCACCCACCATTAGTGTTCCCATCCTGCCAATTCTGCCATCTGTACTCCTACCACTGTGGACGGAATCCGGTCCTCCCGCCCACCATAACCGTTCCAATCCTATCTCTAGTACTTCTACCAAATTCGAACGCTTCAGGTCTACGGAGTTGTGAATCTCCGACCAGGCACACACACACAAACAGACACACTTGGCGGATTATATAAGTAGGATAGCAGCTTTGTCCCCTCGACTGGATGTATTCTACAAGTTCTGATGAGGTTTAGGCACATTAGCTTTGATCGATGGCTTATAATACTGACGATATCTTGCTTCCGGACGAGGGTGCATTATATGAGGAATCGAGAGCCGAATTTCTGATTAGTACTCTGAGATGAGTTCCTACTCTTTCCAATCTACTTCTAAACTTGGTGATACTCAGAGCTTATCGTATTTCAGAAGGAGGCTCGCCCACCTTGCACCGCGAAGGAAGTGGGAAATTAGATTTTTGTCGTGCTTTTTATTTGTGAGTACCTCTGAAGGTCTGCATACAACAACAGGGATATCTAGAAGCTATTAACTTGGTCTCAACGCCTCATTACCTCCCTGAATTCGAAAATTCGCGCTTCAAACTCAAGAAACCGGGCGACGGCGAAGCTTTGGTCTCCCTGCCCCCTTTCCAGCTCGACAGTAGTCTGAGGCCATTTGGCAACTAGCGGGTTAATAATTTCCTCACAACAGGATACTTGAGCTCCTCCTTTCGCCCCATCATAGATCTAGCCAATTATGTAGCTGTAGCATGTTGCGATATCAGCACCGGAGAACGTCCGTTGCGCGTGTCCGTCGAAAGTAGGTCACCCCGCCCACTCCGCGCGCGGCGCACTCCACTGAGGTCTCGAGATGACATTACAGTACCACCAAGTGTCATTGGAGCAAATGATTTGCATTTGTCTGTGTTATCTTCTTCTTGGACTGACTGCCGTGAACCAAACGCAAAGCGCATGCCCCAGTGACAATTGCGACTTCTGTCAAATATCGCGGGCCGACTCGCCGCGTGCGACGGCTGCGGCGTGACCTAGTTTCGACGGACACGCGCAACGAAGCGCACCCATCAGCACCATATGATCCACTGTTCTTTGCGCTGCTACTGATGGCTCTTTTAGCGCTGTCACATACATTTTGGCATGGGCGGGAGCAGTTCTTTGACAATGACATCAGGATCTGCGTAAAAGCAAAATAAATTACCTGCAATCACAGCCGTTTGCAGGATCCCGACCACGGTTGTTCAGCTTTCTTATATAATACATTATACAGCTACATGAATACCAAATTGTCATAGGCTAATAATAACATCTTGGACCAGAGATTTTTCGGTTTTTTTTTTGCGGTATCCTACCGTTCTTATGATAACAATATGAGGATATCCGACGAGCCTATAGTTTAATCAAAAAGTTTCACTTGAAAGCTCATTCAACGGTTATAGCAGTAGCTATTGTCCTGTTACTGGTTTGCTAGTTTCAATTTTATCCTCGTTTATTCAGGTGGCATGCCATCCCGCTACAGTGGATAGTTGTGTGAAACTTTCGCACAAATACTTGCTCAGTGATATCTCAAAGGTTGGTTCTGTTTGTTATGAAGTAAAGAGGTGCTTAGTAGCAATGCAATGCATATGAAAAAACCACGAGCAGTTACAGATAGACTTGTATAACTCTCGAATCACCCTTGATGATGACATAAAAGACGAATGACGGCACGATTTAGATATGAAAAGTGCGACTGTTCAGCGCTTTCACATTTACGCTTAGATGGCGACATCCGAATGGATGATGATGATCTATACAAGAAAAAAGATAGTCTGTTGCTACTCGCACTGAGTTTTCCCGAGGGCTGGAAACCATACACATGTCTTTTATGGTAGCCATCGTCGATTTTGAAAGTGCAGCGTCTGAAACAAAAAAAAATAGTCAAAAGGGCATTTCTGGATACTAGCCTAATTCCTACATTACTTTCGGAGAGCTTCCTGGTAGCATCACCTACATATGTAGTCATGTTAAAAACACAATTTCGAGATGATACCTAGTTAAGGCGAAATTTGGAAGTTACTATGTAGGATGGTGCTAAAGTAGCACCATTCTACATAGTAAAAAGTGCGAAAATAGGCAAATATAGGAAGAGAGCCTTTGAAAAAGTAAAATCGGATAGAGACGTAGAGATAGTGGCTGCTTCATAGTCCGCCGGCCGGCGCGCTCGGGGCGGGAGCAGCGCTTGCCAATTGTTTACAACTGGGTACCCCACGCCGAGTAGTCCCCGGCCGGCGCGGGCGCTGGCGGTCGGCCGGCGGATTATGGAAGCAGTCAGTGACGACAATCGAGGGTTTTAGGCGAGTGTCATAGTGAGCTATTGCGTAGGGCTGGCTACGGTATGCCGGAAATCACGAAAATCTAGTTGCACTGACGCTAAGGGTCACGACTATTTGTTTGATTTTTCACATATGGTCCATTGTCAATGGTGATCTAATCTAAATTTTTGTAACACTTCCATTTCGGTGTTTGGCGTACAGTGGGTGCGATTTCTGGGCCTTATTACGCCCCAGTCAAGACGATTTTCAATCTGACTGGCTACAGAAGGCATGCCTGGATTGCCACAGATTCACCCCAGAGGAATATATGTATTAGGGACCATTTTTCCCGTGAACTGGGCCTTAAATGATTGACGCAGGCACGTCATGAAGCCTGTTCACGACGTACTTCTTCCAAATAGTGGTAAGCAATGTATATTCAATCAAGGCATGAATTATTAGTTGAAGATTGAAAGGTACTTCACTTTCTTTGACATCCTTCTACAGCTCCCATGCTATACTTACTTATATTATCAAGAGTGATTCAGTTTGCGCACTGATGGGCCTGCAGGCCTACAGGTTTACAAAAAGTATCGAATAAATGGTTAAGATGGTTGAGGAAGTGACTGCTAGGGAATATTTTTCAGGACACGTCTTGTATGATCCAATGCTCGGACCTCATGAAGCGCAAATGATTCACTTCTGCAAATTATGATAGAATTATAATTTATTTATAATAGAGTGCAATTATAGTGGTGTACATAATAAAGTTTCAGAAAATTGTTATGGTGTGAAAGCACTATCTTGAACTGGCGCTTTCCTGTATTTATTCAACAAATAAATCGCATAAATACAGCGAATGTCCTAAAATCTCTAATTTCTGAAGAAAAAATGAAGCACTTGAAGCAGTATACAGGATTGTTGCTGCTTTTCCGCACAAACCACCCTTTTGCAGGCTTTGCCACCGCAACCGACAAAGACTTCGAAAATTCTTGTGAAACATGAAGAGGGTTGCATTTTCACCCTTCAACAGGATTGAGCGCATTTTCAAGCTGTTCGACTTGATATATTGCTTGATCAGAGCTTGAAAAACTCATGAAAAGACTAATATCATTTTGGCTTACAATTGGATTCCAGCCTAACTGCCCTGGAATAAGTTGAGCCAAAAATTAATTAGTCGCTTCTGCTGCTTGATAGAGAGAGGCAGCGATCTTAGCAATGTTTTGCCAATTTAGATGGACGCGGAAACGGTTGAAGTACTGCTGTAATTTTATGTTCATGTAGTCCCAGAGGAGTGATTCTAAGGATAACCGAAACTTCAAAGAAAATAGTTCAGGAATTCTTCAGTAGAGTACATAGGGATGCCACTTGCAATGAAAACCAATCTGCGAGAAAATCACTTCCAGTGATTTTGGAAAAAAAACTTTTGAAGATGTTCACAAATTTAGCTGAAACTGCCATAAATTTACAGGAAGACGTAGCGGATTCGTACCTGGCTTGTTGATTCTGTAACAAATTTTCATAGACTGCTTGAACTTTCATGTTAGGTTGTATGGAGAACTCGATTTACCTTCTTTGCAAGTACTGCAGTTAAAATTCAATCGAAGATCAAGTGAGAAAAAATCCTGAGAGGGAGCGATGTCTGCAACCTCTTTCTCAAAGGTTTGAAATCCAGCTTCGAATGAGTGCAGTCGCTATACATGATCCTTTGCGTACGAAAATGAAAACCGAAATCAGACCAAACGCCGTGTTTAAGTGCGGAGCCGTGTCTCTTGCAGCAATATAAAGCTCATCGACGTTCTGCCAAACTGTCACAATAAAGTAGATGGGATGCAGAGTGGTTGAGGATTTATCACACAATCCAGACCTGACTTCAAGTGAGTTTTATGCACTTCTTCGAGCAGTTGAAGAAAGCAGTATAGAGAGGAAGATGCCTACAAAATGGTGGCGCATTGATGTAGTGCAGAACTGATTACGATTGCGACCGAACAAGTTCTTTTCACCGACATCGGGAATTCGTCAACTGTTACCAAAAGGCATTCGAGTCCTAGGATATACCAAGAAGGGTAAGTTCCAGTTTTCTATCATTGAAATGAATGCAGCTTCTCATTGGTCAGAAACGCCTCTTCACCTCTTTAATCTCCCTCGTTATTGAGTATGAAGTGAGTAGTGTAGAGAAGAAGATGATGAACATTCGGTTCCGCACTCACCACTTCAGCACTGCAGTCCTTCCTGCTTTCGGAAACTTGGGTCTTACTAGAGCAGGATGAGCGTCCAGTCAACCTCTTTCAACGCGCTGTGAGAAGGATGGTGCTCGGAATTCTTCCGTTCACGCAAGTGCAGAGAAAAATCCGGAGTTCCAATTTGTGATTGGATACCTCCACCACCAGAATGACCGCTAGTGGGATGGCCGTGCTTTTTTATGCTTTTTTACAAAAGCTCTGAAAGAAAGGAATGCTATGCTTAGAATCCTTTGAGCGAGGAAGATCCACTGACTACTATACCTCGCATGGCACAAATGGATACATTATTGGTGCCCGCTTGAGCAAATCAGTGATCAACAGGACAACAGAAGATACAGGATACCTTCTGCAAGTCGATGCGGTGTTACTGGCAGACGTGACATTCCCTCCACAGAATGGTAGGGTTTCAGCTTGATCTCCTAGGCCCGAATTGGGGCTTCTTTTTTGAGCAGTAACAATGGACTCTCGCACAACGATGTAAGTAACAGTTACAGCAGTTATATTCTCGCTACATTTCAGCAAGACTGGTGACTGATTCTTAGTTGCCTACCGCACAAATCAATGTTAACCCACCCCTAACCATATGTTCTTGGTATGAACTATTTATTTTCAAAATTTCTTCTCATTTCTCGAGGGCTCTACCATATCCTTTTATTCCCTACGTCGGCTCTAGCCGGTCCTTAGGACCAGGCGTAGCACTTGGATTATAAATTCAAAATTTAACTGCCAAAATAGATTACAACCATTTCTGTGAAACGTTTGGAACAGCTTAGGAAATGTGAAACTACTCAGGACTGGGCGATGATTAGGACTCGAGATATTGTGGGGCGTTGAATATTTGATCTGGTATTTTAATAGGTTCGATTTCATGTTCAGGCTCTAAAGAAGGGGTTCTTGCCGAAACGCGAAGCATTAAGGTATTGTGAGTGAAAGTGGTTCTACCAAAACGTGAAAGAAAGGTTACGGAACAGGTGAAATCACCATTCTTGAATGGTTGATTTTCGAACAAACTTTTGCATTACCCAGTTGTAATAGCATTCTGTGAGCTACAAAGGTTACGGAGTACGATCTACACGCCTGCTTATTGTTTGGTGGACGCCAGTTGACTCTCGTTGGTGCAATTACATATGGATCGGTTGGCTGAACTCAGGCTCGAACGCAGAACCGTGTTTTATAGCCCTTCACTTGTAAACGTTATTCCAGCACATTGCATGCAACTTTCTTTTTGAGTACGTAGTTGACTCACCTACTCGCCGGAACAACTGCCTATCTTGGGTTGCATTGAAAGCGCTTGTTCCTCGGCGGGTGTGCAACATTCGGTGGATCTTTTTATGGGATATTAATTAAATAAATGATAAAGAAAAAACCGTTTAGCTGTGGTTATGGCGAAGACTGTAATATTGCCTTAACTCTCCCAACTAAATCACGATTCACAAAAAAACATCCCGATAATAGAAGCTGGAGGCCTATGATTTACGCGGTATTTACACGCAGTAACGTCACAAGAAACTCATTGATGCTGTTCATTTTTTTGATACAACTCTGTTCCGTTGCATCTAATTCCTGAAGTTTATATACAATGGTCATTTTACCTTTCACATGTTACAGCTAGTGACTCTAGTAGACCGGCGAACTTTATTTGTGAATATTATCACCGACAAAAAAATTCAGTTAAATAGTCTGGACCAAGTTGTTCAGATGACATTAATCCCTTGGCACTCCTCCAAAATATCCTTCACAGAAAGCATGAGGAAAACTCAGGCCTATACTTTTGATGTTGAACAATCCTTCTTGGTATGTGTTTCAGGTTTCAACTTACATTCAGAATGGTTTACATTATGAATGCTCATGTAGTCTTTACAATGAGTCGAACTAGTGTAATAAGAGTCAAGACTTCATATCCTCCCCGACGAGTTGATACCGAAAATACTTTGCTTTGTGAATGCCCTGCACCTCTATCACTTTTCCACAAGTTGGCGTAGACCATGTTTTCGGCTTTGCCAACAATGATAAGATCAGAGAGTAGGTCGGAATCGTGATGCATATGGGCGTCTGCGATGACCTAGTGCGATGTGCACCTTACAGTTAGTCGGCTGTTGACAGTCGTTCTCAGCATCGTTTCAGTGTATTGTTTCGTGTGACTTCATTCAGTTGGTCAACATTTTCACATAATCATCTTAAAGCTTCTGACCATATTCAGACCCACCTCGGATGAAGTTCATTGCACCCACCATCGCTTGCGTATCCAGTCGAACAAGGTGATAGTCTGAGTTGGTCAAAATTAGAACTCTACCCATGTGAGACATGAGTTCCATTAAATCGCCAACAAGCGTGAGCAAAAAAAGGGACAGATGTCATTGCCCGGTTTTTGAGCTGTGGAGAGAACTGAGCTTCCTGATAAGCTCCGTGATGAACTTTTTGTTTCCACCTTAGGATCAGACCTATTTTGAATTATCTGAAGAATTTTCGCTTGTCGACTTTGCAGAATCTATCAGAACTTCTTGCTTATATCATCAGCTGGACATCTCATTTGATGCACCGGTGGGAGCCCAAGTTTTTGAGGTTAATCAGTAATCTTAACAGATTTGGAACAATCCTATCCTATGTTTTCTCAAGATAGTTTTATTGCCATGAAGAAGTTCTAAGGAGCAAGCCGTTGAGCACTTGAACATTTTCTATTAGGCGTGTGAGCCGTTTAATGAAAATCTGGGTGGCCTTACAAGATGGGTGGTCTGGCTGGGCGCGAGGCTGGAGCTTAAGACACATGGAATCAATACGCCATCCTCATTTTACTCATACCAGTTGGTCTGCGCAAGATACCGTGCGCGTCTCATGGCTTCTAACAAATGAATTTCCTCGAAAGTAACCTGAAGCGTAATCGTCCCAGCAACACAGTATACACCCTCTCCCGAAAATGGAAAGAACCGTTCTGCCATCCCCACTGATAACATCATAAGTCGTTCATCGAGAGCGCACAGTTCGGCATACTGCATTTGACGACCGTCTACATTCATTTATTTCTCCAACTGTACAACCTGTTGTCCGTTAATCATCGAATTCGAGCCGCGCGCCAGTAACGTCTCCATTCGTCCTGTCACAAGCCAGAGTGGTCTAGCCAATCTCTTCGGTTCAGGGACACGAGATCCAACGTTCTTTTCGTTCGGAGCTTTCGTGGAGAAGTCTGATCATCTCGTTGGCGGCCGTCCTGAAGTTCGTTTGATGTCACGAGGGATCCAGTCAGTAACCGTTCTGGTCCAACGGTCATCACTGCATCGCATAACGTGTTCGGCCCACCTGATCCTCGATTTCTTGGCGTAATCAACGGCATCCCTGATCTTCGTACGTCAAAGCAGGAAGGGCAGCACTGTCAAAATGTGGGCGCGAAGTCAGGTGTTCCTTCTCTTCTTCACTGATCCCTCGATGTTCCTAAATGGTCCCCTCGCGGCGCCTTTCCTTCTGCTTAGCTCCATAGCTAAGTCGTTCATCATGTTGACTTCTCGACCTACTTACACGGAGGTAGAGCGTTCAGAGATACTCTTCCCCTTTAGCGTAAAGGAAGCAGCAGGTACCAATCCGTTTCTCATGAACATCGTCTTCGTTGAGTTCAGTTTCAAGCCTATCCTTAAACAAGCACTGTCAAATTCGGCCAGCAATCTACCTGCTGATGATCGGTGTTACATACATGATGTCGTCTGCAAAGTGGAGGTGATGTGAATAGCGGTCACCGACTTCATTTCCAACTCTTCCCATTCCAAACGACGCATGATGTTCTCGAAAGCCATAATTTAAAGTTTGGGCGAGATGGTATTGCTCTGTCGAACCCCTGGCTTCACGTTGATGATGACTTCTCTATAGAATGGCGAGATATTGGTCGTTGTAGAGCCCACGGAGCATCCTTATATGTTGAGTAGGAATACCCTAGTGGTCCAGGCCTTCAATTACCGCTTCTATCTCGTTGGTATCAAAGGCTCTCTTCAAATCGATGGAAGTTAAGCATAACGGCATTCTGCACTCTCGCGATACTTCAATTAGTCTTGTAAGAGTGTAGTAGATATGACCGATTGTACTGAACCCTCCCCTGCCAAGCCTTGCTTACACGCATGCTGTCCTTTACCTAATATTCTGCCAATCCTGATAATGATGGTTATGTTCATCGCAAATGAGAGGCTTTCTGGAAATGCGAGTTACTATGGATTGTGCTGGTCGACATGATAAATTCGGACAGCCCTTCACTCTGCTCATTCCATTCCATTCCGTGAGTCCCGATGTGAAGTTCTTCAGCCGTTCTTCTGGGCCATCTTGGCGTTGAAAGCATCGACGATGACTTTGAAGAAAGTAAGGTCTTTTCTGTAAATCTCTCCAGATCCATATAAAACGCTTCCAACGCATAGACAACTGAGATTGTTGGAGCTGGGGTTGAGCCACATCTTCTTACCCGCAAACTTCCGATTCGGGTTGCCAAGCTTTATTACAAATCGATGTGCATGGCCAAGTACGTATTGACGAGGACACCTACGCCGCCGACTCCTCTGCTGTCGCATGTTCCGAGGAACAAATTTTCTCCAGTCTTGAATACGGCATGCAGCGGGCGTTGCCTTCTCGTTTGGGTCAGTCCGATGACTTCGTCTTGATCTTTCTAGCTTGCATCATCAGGTCTTATATACACGCGTCCGATGCAAGCGTCCGTCCGTAAGAGGTACAGATCGGTATTTAAGTTTTCTGAGCTGTCTTGCCCAACGCTGCCGTATAGGGGGCTCCTTCAGGTTCAGGGGAATAAGGAATTCATATTACTAATTTTGGAAAATGGGTACCCAACCCGTGCGGCGTGCCAGACTCTGACGTAGGGACTAGGTTGACTTCGGCCGCTAGCCATGCGTTCTCGAAGTGGACGAAGTTCTCCATATATTAACCGAGACAATTCTAAAAATCAGGGAATGGTCTTGAAACCGTGGGTGAGTTTTCTTGCTCACCTCCATACCATTAAAAGATACCTGTACTCCGCCGCAAATAAAATGAGAATTTGTTTGCACTTCTATAATTTATCTGTACCCGTCGAAGCAGGCATATCCCCTCCTCGATTGTCATTATCGCTTACCATTAATACCATTAGTGTTCACGAACTGCCACGAGCACCCCTACTGAGTTTGAACTCCCGGGTCCAGATTAAATATTTCCACGCACTCTCCGCCCCCCATGAGCGGATTCTGCATCTTTCACCTGCCGTTGTTGTCCCCATCCTGCCACTTGTGTGCCTGCCAAATTTGAACACTCTATGCCCACAAGAACAAGAGTTATATATTAAGGGGTCCGGAAAGTTTCGGGAAAATCATGCTTCTCAACTTTGATAGCATGTTGCTCGCGAACGCGCTGAAGAAGGACTACAAAATGGATAGAGGGAAAGAGCATTGTTGATATATCGATGCAATAGCTAGTTGATATTTGACGTGGTCGTTGGGAGCCAAGTAATCGTTTACCGAACGATGTACAGGGTGCGGCGAAAGTTCTGGCAAAAGCCGTTTCAGGTTCTCTATAAAAAATGAGGATCTGTGCCACTATTCACTGCAGATCCTCTTCTATACATTCCATGAACGAGCCGTTCTTGAATATTTCAATATACAGAATGGTGACGAGCAAAGACCAACAAGCCTCCATCCTGCACCTCCATCTGACTGGATGCACCACAAAGACCATCTTCAAGCAGCTCTAGATTTCCTTAAGAACCGTGTACAACAACATCAATAGGTACAAGGCGACAGAAACTATGGAGGACAAGCCTAGAAGTGGAAGACCGAAGAGTGCAACAACAAAGGAGATCGTGAAAGTCATTCGAGAGGAAATCCGCCGCCATCCTTGCAGGTCCGAGAAAAAAATGGCTTTTGAGGTGGGTATTTCTGCTCGTTCTGTTGGAAGGATTGTCACCAGCCACCTTCGACCTTGCTCTTATAAGATCAGAAAAGCTCACATGCTGACTGAGCGTGTGAAGAAAACTAGGCTAGAAAGATGTAAGGAGATTTTAAAGCGATTTTCGTAAGCAGGGTACAGCACCATCCTTTTCACTGACGAATGCCTGTTCTCAACAGATCAATTCCTGAACATACAAAAAGATGGGGTGATAGCGGGAAGCCTTGCAGAAGCCAGCCGACATGGAGGGATTGCTCAGCGATCTGTACACCACAAGTCTTGATGGTTTTGTGGCAATCACATCGGCCAGCAAGATGCTCCCGATTTTCTTGGAGAAAGGGGTCAGGGTGGATAGCAAGACCTACTTAAAAGGCGTGTTGGAGAAGGAGGTACTCCCCTGAGCAAAATTCCTTACGGCAATAGGACATGGACTTATCAGCACACAAGTCCGAAGAGGTACAGGACTGGTGCGGAGCGCACTTCCCAGACCTCATCTCGTCGGACGATTGGCCCCTAAACAGTCCAGCCTCAAATCCATTGGACCATTCCGTGTGGTCATTTCTTAAGATGAAAGCCTGCTCTACTAAGCATAGAAGTTTGGATGCTCCACGTGCAACACCCATCGGAGCATGGGAGGATTCGGACGAAGGCTACCTCCGTGCCGCCGTCGACACATCTCCCAGGAGAATTTCAGCCTGTATTCGCGCAAAAGGAGACCATTTCGTGATCTAGGTTCTTTTGTGATCTATATAGCTGTTGATAAATGCTGTTGGTGTAGTATCATGTATCGATCGATTTGACCGTTTTTACGATCATATTTACCATTGCCAGAACTTTTGCCGCACCCTGTAAAATCGATAAGACTACCGAAACCTTCTGCTTCTCCATTACGAAATTGATCGCTTCAACACTCAGGCTTGGAATGAAACATTGTGGCTGAACAGTAGCAGTGCACTCTGTCTTGTCACCTATTCAGCACGCAGGCACGATCGCCTTCTCTGCGGAGAGATTTGCTCCGACGAAGTTCGTAGAAGCGTACGTCTATTGTCTTCAAATATCGACATTGGTATGGCCTCCCGCCAGGACAATCCTCCTTAAAGACTCATGAAATGGAAATGACTATCCCTTTTCCCCGATTCGTCATCGTTCTACGAAAGTCACTTTCAAAGCAGGACTCTTAGCATATTTGCACACTCCTTGACTGAGTAGGAGCACGAGTGCGAGTCAGTGTTTATCAGAAGTTCTGCGACTGTGAGTGAACGACGGCATCAATCGATTCATTATTGCCCAGCATAAAAAGTAGATGTCATATAAAAATTTACAGAGGAAATCGCAATGCCTACCAGTGAAAGTGTGGACAGAGCTTGCTTCAAAGCTAGGGGCTCACGCCAAAACTCAACCGGGTGTTTTATACGAGATTCTACCAGATCGTGGTGTGGTAAACGCAAGAGTATTCTATTAACACTGAGAGAGATGGTGTTACGAGGCCCCATTCCACGCCGATTACAAGCGAATTTTCGGTTGTGATGGGTAATGCTCGATCATCCCAAGCAAGAAAGTCGACGGATGAGCTGGAAAGGCATGGTGTAACCCTACACCCCCGTCTCCTACATTTTCATCTGACCTCAACCCTTATGACTGCCATACTTTCAGAAGCCCATAGGTCAGCTTCAAACGGAAAAAATTCTCCAACTGTCGAGAAGTCAAGTAAATGGTAAATGAATGATTGCGTTGCGCCTCTCTTCATTTTGTAGGAATGATATCGTTGCCCTCTCCAGTTGATGGACAGACATTGTGGCTAAGAGGGATAACTATCTTGATCACTGATTTGAGTTCATTGCTGAAGTTATTTGTGTTGAAAAACGGACTAAATTTTATCAAACCATTCCGGATATCCTAGTATTACAGTTGAATTCGCGCGCGCCCTGCCTCCCATTGGCGAAAGCGCAGCTTGAATCACGTTTCTCAAGTAGCTCGGCTGATTCCCCACTTGTTCCGACTGAGCTTGTCCAATTCGATTTCCAGAAGGCGTAGAGATTACATCCAGGAAGACGATTACAAACAGACAAACTGACCAACAGACAAACCGACAAACCAACAAACGACATACCGACAAACCGTCTAACCGACAAATAGACGGGCGTTTGTGGTTCATATGTATTAAGGATCCTCCAGTTCTAATAAAACTCCTAATAAAACTAATAAATAAATATATTAATAATGGGATCCTCTCTCAGTGTTCCAGTTCTATTAAAACTAAACTGTAGCGATCGATGTCTGGTTCACAGAGAGGTCTTGCAAAAAATGGTTTCAAATTGATGACGACATGACAGGAGATTTCAGTTTTATATCGAGGTTCTATGAAAACCCGTTTTCTTTTGCTACGTCACGACATTCTCGAAATGTCTGCCACAAATCCAGAGCTGCCTCTTTTGAGGGACGGCTTTGTAGCTACATAGTTCCTATAACTTTCTCCGTTACAGTCATCCGGTACACTTCTTGTCTCGGAATTTCCTTCTCTGTTGTTAGTAAGTTCAGTTGTTTGCTATAGTGTAGATGTGGTAGAGGCAGAGCAAGCTTAGTTTTTGTTTGAGGGATTTTGTTCGGTCCTGTATGGAGAAACGAACGTACCATAATCTGATAGGTATGACCGGTTTCAGATGTAAAAATCACAGTTTGCGGCACATTGATTGGACGTTCATTAATCATTGATGACTTGCTTGGGCAACACGCCATTTACAGTTCACAACAGACAGATTCTTTGAACAGCAGCTATTACAGGTTTTTCTCCTTGTGTATAGTTAGAAAACATCTTTGCTAAAAGAAATACAATACTATGGCTCCTCTGACAAAGTGTGGCTACTTTGCTTTGAGCTCCCTTTCGTTGTTTTCACTCACTTCGCCTTTGATTGTTCTACTCCACTGCACTTTCTCTCGAACAATTTAGTCGTCTCCTCAAATCACAACAACTCTAAGAGGGTAGGAAACAGCATGTGTTCAAACTAAATCTGTCCTATTAATAGAATAGGACTACAGGGCAGGTCGTTTGTAAAGTAAGATTGGGAGCAAGCGTTTCGAACATACGTTCAGTGTCTAATCTGGACATCGATTCCTGGCGCGGAACAACAATGCGTGCTTCCGTTTCCTCATTCCTTGTTCTTTCAACACTGATTCACTACAACATCAGCAGAATGTTGATTTGTTTTTCCTCATAAATGAGGGATAAGAGGGACCAGTAATCCCAGGTCATGTTGGGAACTTGTCATCAGTGTCAGTTTGTCTGCTTTGTTGTTGTTTATAATCTAGACATTGACCATTTATACTTGGTGTGTTCATAGTAGTGGTGACGTGGAGCTTAAGTACTCGAAGTGCTTCCTACTTTTTATATAACAAGTAATCCAGAAGGAGAGCGCCAGAATATCAATTCCATTTCATTTTTGTCGATCAGGCCGATTTAGACTGGTCCATAAGCAGTTACTTCACAGTGCTGCTATTCTGGCATAACAATCACTACCCTGTTATTATCAGATGTGGGCTATCTATCTGAACTGGCTCAAATCTTCACCAGCATAAGGTGTAGTGGAACGAAGTCGATTGATCGTTTTGGATCCCTTCATCTCTCAAAGCTAAAGATTAGTGGACCTGACGACCCACTTTGGTTTTGCTGACGGAAAAGGTATGTGATTACATAACTCATCGTTGTTCAATGCAAACGTTTCCATCAGTTCATGTAACAGTGAGGCTCACATGTTACGGAAAAGCTTGCAAAATCACTGGTGGACCAGATGAAGTGAACCAGACTTGGAGAAATATGTGGTGTTGGAAGTAGCCCTCAAAGCCTGCTCTGAATAGATTTTTGCCCTCAAAAAAAAGGCGTTTCCAAAGGTTCAAGGGGTAAGCACGATTAAAACGTGCCAGCTCATTGAACTGGTCGTAGTCAGGAAGAACGAATATTGTGCAGAGAAATTACCGAGAAGAGAGGAGGCACGTAGTTACCGAGGTGACATAATGCGTCAAACCGAAGAAGCCGGATCACCAGCTGTATGGAAGTGAGCCAAATCAAAGGGTTGGAGCATCTACCATCCGATGTCGCATCCTCGTACAGCGTCGATGACCTCTCTATTCCTTTTGGTATGAGATCAACTAGACCCGCTCATCTGATGCCTGGCTAAGACAATCCCCCCACTTCATTACTGTGTAGTTATGGTACCTTACCTTTATGGTCATAAGAGAACTATGAAATATCACGAAATTAGGAACCGGTAAAAGAAAGCAGCGGTTTCATGTAGAGCCAGTTGTAATTAGGCTGAAGTGTGATATAATTTGTTCTGCAGCGTTTATTCATCCAAAAGTCGGATAGAAGGTCATTTGAAATTCATAGCGGTCAAGAGATGAGTTTAAGTCGTTCGAGACCTAATTCACTGGTGTTCATGAGCTGATGTTGAGCTTCGGATTACACTTCGAACGAATCTTTGCATCGAATTGTGCCGCCTTACGGAGTCAAAATAAATAAATAAATAAAATCGGCTCATGTTTCAGTACGTTGTTGCATTGTGCAGTAACCTTAATTGACTATGCTGGCAACTTTTCTCTTTACTGCCGAGTAGAGGGTTTGTGGACGTCATAAATGTCTTTTTTGCATTCTACACCTTGCTTATCTACTCCTGTAAACTAATCTAATCTACTCCTACAATCTGAATTTATTCATTCGATCGATGTCATATGTAGTTGTCAAAAAGTGTCATAACTTTTTCCTGAATCAGTCTACTTCTGATTCTGGAAATTCATTTCTTTGATTCTGAAACTGATTCTTCTGGTCTACATCTGATCATAATGTTTCCTCTTATGGAAGGAAGAACTTCTAGTTTATGAGAATACGGTAGAATTTGAATGAATGTTCCTGTCTTACTCTTTGCCGAAACTTCGCACCCAATCTTCATAACTCACCATCATTTCGTAATGACCACTTGGGAAATGAGCAGTTTTCTTCGCGGGTTCCTGTTCTTATACTGACCATGACACTTTTCTTTTTCGCTTTCTACGACGATACTGACATTACGGTCACTGTTGCTGATCAATTGAAATGCTTCTCATGCGTGTAGTTGGGAGGGGCAGGTTGATACGTTGGTAACCCACCATAACAACGTCTGATGATACATAAGATGCCTTTTCTCTCACGCCTGTCCTATAGGAAGTGAAGTCTAGAATCTGCCCACCTCAAGCTCTAGGTGCCTTATACGCGTGCCTCATTTCTCTTATACAGAATTGAAAAGAGGAGAAACCGTTCGATTTTAGTAATCTTGTTTTGGGATGCGTCCTACATAGTACTCCGACTCATAATCGTTATAGCGTTAGAATGCATATGTGAACTAACGCCCATTTTCTCAACCACTCGACTTTTCCTGCCTGACACCCACAAGTGGCCAGCCGAGAAGAAGTCAGTGTTTTTACACTCCCAGACCAGTCTGTTTCATTTAAATGACCCGACCTGCTTGTCTAATAATGCTTGCTTGCCACTACGCCAGCTCCCTTACGTGAAGCTATCTAAATTGAAGACCGAACTAGCTAGCGATTATATCCGTGATGTGAGCTCTAGGGAGCGATGATCGAGTGTTTGAGAGTGTAGGGTCATGTCTGTAGCTAAGAGCAGAAAGAGCAAGAGTTAGTTCCTTGTCAAGACGAATACCATGCTTTACGAAAAAAGTGCAAAAATAGAGTCAGTCAGCCAGATGGACAGGTCGACCGCTGGAAAAACTTAGTTATTGGGCCATATTCAAGGTCTCTAAAAGGACCGGTGATAATGCTGGTACCCAGAAATAGCGTACAGGACTTCGCCGTCTTTTGTGTGCGAGGGCTAGCGAGGAATGTTCGGTCAAAGAGGTTAGTTTGAGTTGGGACTCTAACCGTCCGAACGATTACTAGGAATCTCTAAAAGGCTAATAATTGGATGAAACGCAGGAGCAGGTCAAGTCCTATGCCTTAAGGGACACATTAAAAGAAAGTGAAGGCCAGAAAAGTTGAAGACAGTGGGAACGGAGAAGAAAGTGATGGAATTGGGGTAGCCATAGCAGCGAAGACAGTCAAGGACTGTCTTCGCTCTCAGTAGAATCACAGTCGACTCATGGCTGTGAGCATAAGCACGAAATGGGCAATAAGGTCTGTGTATTTAACACAAGCTGGCTGCACTGGGTGCGAAAAGAACTATCTGAGACTTGACACCAGATTAGTTAACAAGGGGGCTACCTTCACCATCTTGTGTGAATGGCCACGATAACAGTGAAGGGAAGGGGTCTCTAGAGAGAATTTAGGAGGTGGAGGAATAGGAGACAGATACAAAAAAGGAAAAAAAAGTCCTTGACCTCTTCATAGACCAAGAATTGGGTAGCTTCTTCGCAAAAAGAGAATCGAAGGACCAATGCAGCAGACCTGGAGCAGTGTTGTGAAAGAAACCAATCGGTTTGCAAAGAAAAGCATGGGTACACTCAAGATGGATTCTGAGGGAAGAAGGAATCATGGTCCTGAAACGATAAGGTCCAGCGACTTGTGGAGCAGGAGATTGCCTACGAGGGCTGGCAAAAGACGCGAGCTCTTACGTACCTAAATTTCTACAGAAATTGGAACAGAGTCGTCAAATCTGTTGTATCAAATTTATGCAAATATAAAAATATTCAAAAATAGAGCATCGGCTGCGATGAGAAGGTCCATGCGAATCGCGCACAATACATCTTATGACCTGCAACTCTCAAAGTGAAGCAGCGCAGGCAGAGTTGTATTTGAATATTTTCAGATTATTTCTAATTCTAGCTAATCTAAACACTGACTGTTTGGTCAACTGCAAGGCTCCTTATTTCGACGAGGCATGTTATATCGATTTTGACTAGCTATTTTCAGTGGCGCTCAAAGGTCTTCGGCCAAACTCTTTTACGCTTTTTCTCATAGCTTTTCTTTTAATGGAGCAAATTTCGCGAAATTTTGATATATTTAACTGAAGCATATTTCCCATTATCCAACGCTATTTGGTTGGCAAGGTGTTTTTGTGGTAGCAAAGTTCGCTAAAATCAAAGTTATAACGTCTGCACTTATTCGCACCTTATGAGCGTTTTTCTCCTCTACAGTGTTCGGCATTAGCGCTCGTACACTTAAGACATCGCAAAAAGGAAAAACGTTTCAGAGGGCCATCATTAGTATTTTCGGATGATTTTGAGTTCAAACCCTTCAGCATATTTGGATCATGATCAGATTGTAGGTTAACAGTGGTAAATATCCACAATACGTTCATGCTTTACACACATCGAAACTTCGCATGATTAGATCCCCTAGGGAAGGAATTGCGACTGAAAAATGCGGCTGAAGAAGCATTTGGCCTTAGACTTTTGAGCGCTACTGTAGAACTTATCTTAATTACAAGGTGTTTTTGGCCGATGTAATAGAATGGTGTTGGACGACTGAAAACATGCCTCATCGTCGAAACAAGGGGCTTTGTAGTTGACCAAACAGTCTGTGTTTGGACTAGTTCAAACTAGAAATAATCTGGAAATATTCAAATACAATTCTGTTTGGGTTGTTTCACTCTGAGAGTTGCAAATCATTTGTGGAACGGCGGCCGTGGTCCTGTCAACGTTTCAGGTCTCTGAAAGAATTGGTTTTGTTAGATGATATGTTCTTTAAAACTTCCAATATAACATCAAACAAACGTGTTTCAATCGAGGGGCTCCAAAAAAAGCTTCCTTTCAGTTGTTGATGGTCACTTTTTTTGAAAATTTCTTTCTCTTGAAATTTGCGTGAAGGCTTCCCTCGACTACAACCGATTAGTCAGGCTGTGCTAGTTCCCCGTCAAGAATCGTCCAAGGAACACAAAGGAGATTTGTTGTTAGGAAAGGTACTCTCTCATCACTTCCAGCTTGTAAATTATGATGAATCATTGTTCATTTTTTATTTGTTTATTAATACGTCAAATTGACACGCCCTGGCCACAAGAAGAAAACAGTATACGTTAATCAAGAATAATCTGCCAATTAATTTTAGAAGGTTAATGAATAATTACTCTTGAACGGACTTATGTTGATTTGACAGTATCTTGATCTAATTTTGATCAAATCGTTCTTTTTATCAGGTTATGGGCACTTACAGATGTGTTGGCTCCTCTTTTGTATGTCAACGTTGGTGGGGGTCGTGTGTGATGAACTCATTCTTGTCCAAACGGTAAGATTTTCTCTAGTGTACAGACTTCATCCCTTCATCTACAGTGTTCATCTTCTTATATGGGAGTGTGCAGAAGAGCTCTACAATCTTACCGAGCGCAAGCATTAGCCACTTGCTCCAATAAATTCTATATGAGATTGACGGCAAGTTCGCTCAGGGTAGAAGGATAAAGACCCCTTGAATCAGCGATGCCGCTTTTCAAAGTCAAACTGTGCCATAGATATCATCTTGTAGGGAGAACTACATCAACGCGGAGCTCTCCCGGCTTACCGGTAACAGTTGCAGGAAGTTGATCCAACTCATAGGATGAAACTGCGTAGGAAGAAGGCTTCATAAAGATGTTCAACTGTTCGATCACCCCAAGTTATAGAACAACGGTGTTTACGGTGCGCTTAGACCGAAATTGAAGCGGGGTCTTTTTTCAGTTCCATAGAGATAGGGACCGCTGAGCATATGAGCTTGAATTCGTTGTATACCATTTCGTTTGTAAAAATGATAATGTGTTGATAAAGAGCAGAATCACAGTATAAAATCTTTCCTCACCTCGAGACGAGTAGTGAGATTTGATCGACAGTAAATCAACTCATTAAGGTGTTCCGACATGGCGATCGCGCTCCAATGGGTGGTAGTACTTCCAAGGAGTCAGAGATCTACTACTTCAGAGGAAAGGAACAACTCACTGATGTTAGTTGTTGTAGTCTATGCTTTCGAAATTTACAAACCAATTTGATGGACAAAGCATCAATGGATCATTTAAAAAACGATCCTCCGTTATCCAGGAGGTCATTATCCTATCGGAGTCTTAGAGAGCATTTGATCTTAAAATGAAATTTAATGAAAATGATCTTGAAATGGTTTGAGATCATTAGATGAAGAGGTCGAGGTACCTCAGTTCCAACTATGGCAGTTACCAAGTCAAGAAGGGCTTCCCAACTTCTTGATCGAGAGCCTCTCTCATCATTGACTATAACTGAACTAATGAAGGGTCCGCTAGTCATATTGGGTAATGAAAAAAGTTATTAGGCTTGTTCCTTTTCAAAGAGTCTGTCTGAGAATTGAAAACTGTATCTGAATCTGTGCTACAATTTACCGAACACTTTTAAGCGGCTGTCTTTGATCCGTCTTCTTTGAAGGTTGCTGAGTTAACCTCTTACGTATTCGAAATTTTTTTCTAGTGGGTTTATTTCAGTTTTAACGAGCTACTCCTTTGTTTAGCGATATTCAGTCAGTTAGTGCTCCTGCTATAATATCAATCATCAGTATAATGTTATCTATACGAAGATGATTTGCGCATCACCTGCTTGAGAAGAAGCATGAATACAGAAGTAGGACCGCGTGTAATGTTGAGTGCACTTGTAAACGTTGTTACTCCAAATGGAAGTCTTCGGAAACGATAATGATCCATGTTACTTTGGTGAATGTCAAGTGTAGGTTGTAAGGAAAGTTTATGTCGTTTTAAGAGCTATTTTTCAAAAAATCGTGACTCATGATAAAGTGAACATTTTCATTCAAACTAAGTCACAATCGATTCCACGCAGTTTTGTCAGCGTGACACAGTTTGCTACTCCTTTTATACAAAAAAGACTTGGATTCTGAGAATTCGAGAAAGCACATTTCTCGTCGCTTCGATTTTCGAATACTCGATCTTTAAAAAATTGCGCAGATGTTTGAATGGGAGCCAGGTGGTGACAGGTCTGATGAGTAGGGTGGATGAGGCAGAGTTCCGATCTGCTGCTCGTTCATCTGCTGGAACTCGATTTGTGACACATGCGACGGCGCATTGTCGTGCAAAAGTACAGTGTGTTTCAAAAGTATGTGCACACCTAACATTTTGTTTTTTTTTGGGAATACCATTGCTTTCTGTAACCTGTGACCTTCACCATTCAAATCCTTGTGTGCGATAACCTTCGATCACCCTCTCTGAGAAAACATCGTATTTGCTAACACAATTTTTATTAAAGAAAATTTTTTCTTTATTTCAAAACTATGTGCACACTTAGCAAAAAACAAAAATATAACCGAGATCAGAAATCAACAGGGCCTCCAAAATTCCACTAAAGGCTATCGACTACGAGAAGTCGTTTGAGAATGGTTTCGTTACGGTAGGTTCCTTAGGTAACTTTGGAATGAAAAATTTGAGTGTGCACATACTTTTGAACCGGCAACTGAGCTGCTCTTTTTCATGCATTGCTAGATTCATTCGAGACCCTGGCAGCTATCGCTCATAACCTATTCCTGGCCGTCCACGTATTCTGACTGCTCGGGACAACAGGAGAATAGCCCGCCTTGTGACGATTACTTCTTTGTCTGTGAGTCACATCCGAGCTCAGATGGGTTTATCAGTCTCGCGTACGACCGTTTGGCGCTCTATCGGCTCTGATGAGTATATCACATGAGAGACGATGAAAAAGGCCACTCGTCTCAGTACTCGCCACAAGCTGACAAGGCTGGAGTTCAATCGCCCAGACCACCAAAGAGCCTCCTCCACTGGTGGCAAGCTCTCCCGAAGGATTACATCGATTTTCTCCGACGCTCTTAGCAAAGTATCGCGATCGACGAACGATGATCGACCAACTTGCTCTTCTTCTTCCAGTGGCTGTTCTCCATTTCTAAACTTCTGGAACCAGTGGCAAAGCATTTGCTACAATGGAGTGCTTACATCCCACGCAACAATGATGATTGGGGCTTCCTCTTTGCAGTTCGACCAAGCTTGAACTCGTGAAGTAAAGCCGTTCGAAAAGTTGTCTTATCCATACTGCGAAAAAAAACGTCTAGAAGATTCGCGGTCTTCTATGCCCGATATGGTACAGACTTCGGTATTCCATTTTTTTTCCATTCCCAAGGACGATTTTGTGTGCCAAAATGCCAGAAAGATAGCATCTTTTCATCTGTATCTCAAAATCACACAGGTTCCCAGTAGCAGTCTTTGAAACTAGCTGCGAACTTGTCTGGTTTTGCGCAGGAGCAAGTTAAGCAGTGTTTCAATTAAACTCAACATCCAGATCCTCGTCCGATTGTACTGAACTTTAATCTTATTCAGGCCAGGGCATCAAAAAATGTGGTTTGGCGACTTTTTTAAGTTCCAGTTGTATTGGACTGAATGTCCGACAGCAAGTAGGGGTTAGAGGTTCGTCACCGCTATAATAATACAGAATAGTAATAAGTGATACTTTATGTAACAAATTAACCTCTGCCATTTACTGAAGCCATTTATTGTGGGTTCCGCTTGGTCCCGCACCTTTAGGGGGCGTAGGTTGGGTTATGGAGTCGTCTCAGACAGTGGCACTACGAGATATTGATAGGGATCGTTACATAGAAGACGATAGGGAGGTCGTTGAGGTTTGCCAATCTAACGGAAAGTCAAAAATTCCCAGACTTGTTGACAAGCATACTTTGTTGTAAAGCATGTGCCAGCTTGCTTTGACCCAATTTGTTTATATAGTCTATAATTTCTTCCAGAAAGGACTCGAGCAAGCTCATCAGTTGGGACTGGACCTACGACGGCGTTATGTTGACAACGGCTTTCTGAATGCGCGATACCTCCCCTCTGAGGTGAATTTTTGACCAACATTAATGTCGAAATATGTTCTCTAATAAGTAAGATGTTTCATCTCTCTTTATGTAAGCGCTATGAACTCGAAGTATGCCTACTATTGATAGAACGAAGCATACGGGATTTTGGAAAAGTTAATCCCATCGTAAAATAACTATAGGGTGGACACTTTAGTTATGAGAACGTTTTTTTATAATACAATCAACATAGGGACGAGGTTAACAATGTTCAAGACGTGGAAAGACGGCAAAGTGGTCTGTTTGCAGGTGGTGTTCAGGAGCAGCTCTTCAGAACGGTGCCTGATGACGGCGTCCGCCGCTGCATCTGCTATGTTTAATCTTACCGCAAGCGGGCAACCAACTGTCGTACCTATATTCACTGTTCCCAAGGAGGATGATTACGTAAGCGCTGTTGTGATATTGATAAGGTCGAAGGAAGTCAATTTACCTTCAGGTTTGCGTTCCTCGGCTCCAATGCCCATTTGTTCTGCGAGAGATGGCGGAAGTGTTGGGATTCTCAGAGACTGTACCTTCTCTAGTACGATTTTGTCGTTTGCACTTAGAATCCAATCCGATTTTATTTTAAAACCTACATTTCCACGGTTGCAGAATGATCTACTGCTGGAATTGTTCAAACAGGAGTCGGAGCGTTTGAATTACACACGTGTAATTGGCGATCGGCTGCACTTGTTCGAACCGTTATTTCTGGAGGTACAAGATATTTTTTCAAATATTATAGAACGCTCACGCGAGAACTTTTATTTAACTCTTATCTTCCCTTTCATCTCTTTTTTATTAGGTTGAGTAAAAAGTTTTGATCGGAATTTTCATCCTTCTCTTGATTTTTTCGTAGGACCACTTGGAAGGATTTCGTAATAGGTTATGGTAGATGGTGTCCGACCTGCACTGTAGGGGCATATATGAGCATGTCCTTGCAAATATTTCGCAATAATGACCCTTGTCAACCGAAGCTGTCTGAGAGCTATCATCTTTCAGGAATTTCTGCAAGGCCAAAATCCATCGTCGGCTGTCGCAAATATCTGTTGTGCATTCAGAAAAGGCATCGTGTCTCAACCCAAGGTACATCCTTGGTATCAGCAAATTCGTTCGGACAATATTTTGTTCGAAGGTCAACGTCGTACTGGACGTCCTCCTGTTTTGAATGACGGAACTTTGCGCACTGCTTCAATGGAGAGGCCAAATGCTACTACTCGCGATTTGTCTACGGCACTCGGGTGCAGTCAGAAGACTATCGTCAACCATCTCCATGGCCTCGGCTACGGAGATATACACTCAAGATGGGTGCCCCATGGTTTGAGCGACTCGGACAAAGCATCATGGGTCAGTGCGTGACCTTCTTTGCTTCTTCGTCAACTTAGGAGAGACTTCTCCGGGAGATCATTACTGGGGACGAGAGCTGGGTCCTTCATGTGAACCATACGCGACATCGCCAATGGATGCCTAATGAAGAACCACCTCCAAGACAGCCGAGAAATGAACAACATCAGAGGAAGGTTTTGCTATGTTGTTGGTGGGATTCCCAAGTCATGCTCTATTTCGAATTACTGCCTGAGGGTACCACCGTAACCGCCGAAATTCACGCTTCTCAGCTACAAAGTGAGGCCGACGTCATTTGAAGGAAGCGTCCGCAGCGAAGAAATGTTTGTCGTCTTCATGACAACGCTCGACCGCATGTGGAGAAATTGTCTCGTCAGAAAATTGCCGAACTTGGATGGGAAGTGCTGCCCCATCCTTCTTATTTGCCAGATCTTGCTCCGTCCGATTACCATATTTTTCTTGCTTCAAAGCATCATCTTCGCGATAGAAAATTTGATAATCGCTCGGAACTCGAAACTTAGATTTCCAGCTTTTTCGAATCGCGGCCGCCACAGTTCTGGGCTTACGGAATCAAAAAACTGGTGGATCGCTGGACATATGTTGTGGACTACTCTGGAGACTATATTACCAATTGAGATCCTCTTTTAATGAAAATGAAACTTTTTGAAATGAAGATGAAAAACCGATCAAAACTTTTTACTCAACCTAATATTTATCAAACTAGCGGACCCTCAGTCGGAGATCTACGTCACATAAAGTCTCAAATCTTGGGCGTTGATCAATCCCGTCTGAGGGATACGCCCTCGCATTCGACTTCCATTCAGAATCGTAGTGGCGTATTGAATGCGTATGTGGCCTATACAATGACTTGCAGGTGGCCAGCCAATGTTCAAGTCAGTCCTTTTATCGTCCCAGACGAGTCTGATACCAGTTATTAGACCCCGGAGGGATGGAAGACTTGTTTGGCCGCGGCGGATATCAATTCAGGATTCGAACCACTGACCATGGCTGTGTGGAGTGAGCCATTTGCCACCACACCACCTCGGGAGATGAGAGATAACGACACTTTGGGTTCTTTGCTGAAAATCAAGGCCTCTAATAGGGTTCGAAAATCTGGTTCCTATGTATTCATTACAGGCTGAGTTTTTCGGGTAAAGGTTCAGAAGTGTGCCTACATTGAGGGCTATAACGTTAGATTCTCTGTTGTGAGTGCATCTGGATGAAGTCAACTTGCGAGCAAGTGGCGCTTTCGACCGAAAAGGGCTTTTGCACTATTGATCTGATTTACCACTATTCACCTGAAATTCTAAGCAGACGTCTTCTTGAACATTTGCCGATACGCGGATTTTCATAGAAAACTAAATCCGAGTCCCGCTTAATACGATAATCGCATATGTTAGGCTCAAAGTTTCTAGTCGGACTCACTTGAATTAGCAAGGCGAAGGTCGTGCTCTTTCCTCGGAGACAAAAACTGGTTTTGCAGAGAGGGCCTAGAAAATACGTTTGTGTTAACAAAAATTCTTCCGCCTCATGTACAGAAAGCAAAGTTGTAAAAGGTACATCTTGCTCAAATGGCTTCTCTTAACAGACTTGTGCTTGAAAGTATGCTTATAATTAGCGCCCAGCCATTCGCTGCTGGCCCGCACCAGTCGAAGGTTTGAAATATTCGCAGAATTTGATGTCAGTACTCATGGACGGGAGTCTTAACTGCTTGGGGCGTAAATCAATCCCGTTAGAGGGATGCACTCACGTATTCGACTTCAATTCAGAATCTTAAAGGCGTATTAAATGCGTATGTGACCTATATAATGACTTGGGGTGGCCAGCCGAGGTACAAGCCAGTGCTTTCATCCTCCTAAACGAGTTTGGTACCAAACCACGGACATAGAGGATGAAAGGCATGGTTGACCTAAATTTGAACCCGTGAACATGCGTGTATGAAGAACATCCATCACCTGCCCCTGCACTACCTCCTCCCTACCCAAGGCCTATGGCCTAAAGCATTTGACAAAGCATTTGAGCCTAATAAATGGAAAGTACTGTTTGCTGTATGCGCTGAACTCATGTCGTAGAGTCATAATAGCTTGCTATGCTAACGCATTATATAATATAAAATTGGAAACTTTTCTTTGACGGTGTCCCAATTTCCATATTACAGCAAGATGCTGGCCTCCCTGTACCGCAGTGGTTCGATGATGAGGCGAGGAAAGAAGCGGATCATTTACTCGACTTGGTCAGTTAAGAAATGCTTATCTTAAACATGAAAGGCAAAAACCCTTTTGAACACAAATATTCACCATAAAGACAAAGGATTCTGGAGCCTCACCCACCTTAAGCTGTGGTATCATGGTGCTGTATTGCATACTACACCACATGGTGGCTGTACTTATACCGGAGAACTTCAAACTAGCGTTGACTAATCAACAGTGAAGTGGTTTTGAAGCTCTGATCAAATTTTCTCAAGACCACTATGATTCATAAAGCATACATTTCTTCTGCATGTAGTTTTTTGGGATTAGTCTGTTAAGCGCTGAAACATAAGAGCACACAACTTTTTCATTGAGTTCTTACGCTTTGAACACAACCTGGACCCCTAGACGTGCTACGCCTTCCTAGAGTCAAAAGTAGAAGTACTTTTATCCTTGCAAACGACTGACTAATTAGAAGCCTTTGTCGACGGTTTTTTACTGCTAAGGGTGCAAGTTTACTTTAAACGTCAGTATGGTAATTAAGGCGAAAAACAAAAATGATTCTTCCAGACTATTGAGTTCCTATCGGGAACTGCTACATTTCATAATCGCAATTGGATTTTAACGCGATCTGGCAAGCTGTTATCTACTATCTTAAGGAACCAAAGAAAAGCTGTGGAGCAGACCCTTGGAGGAGTCAAGTTCTTCGCATTCTCTACGGTAACAAAATTCTCGTGAAATGTTACGACTTGTCTTTGCTACTTACTGCTAGAGAATCAAAGTAATGGTTTGTAATATCACAGCATACCTTATTTTGTTACTGGGCTTATCATTGACTAATGCTAAAGCGAAGAAAAAGAAAGCGCGTAATCGACATGCTGGTTGTTTCTGTTTCGCAAAAGCTACCTTTTTGGACAACGTAGCTCCATACAAGGATAGCGATCTTTGCTTCTTATAGTAACATGTCACAACTAAAATACCGAGAGAGGGAGATTGCGCTGCAGCTTCGACCACATACTGGTTAAAAGGACTGATGTGCTATGTAACGCTCATATGATCATTCTTCTTTGAATTCTCGATTAGGTTGTGATTTCTGAACGTATTCGCAGCACGATGCCACGATATCTGCGCTGTTGGATTCATTGGGAATACTGAAGGAAGCGCTCGCTCCTCAAGGAAGACCGGACTTCACAGCAGCCATCACACTGGAAGTATGGAGAAATAAATCGGACCACTACGTCAAGGTTTGCTCACGTCTACACTATTCAAGTCTTTGGAACTTTAAAATTGGCAGCCGCAAAGCATCTGGTTTGAAAGAATATTTGATCTAACACAACTAACCATTCAGTATAGAATGCAGCACTATTCTCGCCCTTTGAGAAAACTTTTACGTTGTATTTGATGTCGAGCCAGGTTCGCATGTCGAAGGTGCAAAGCTCCATAAGAATACTGTTCCTCGCTATTACTACATAGGGTTAGGAACTTTATTTCTTATAAGACGAGAAGAGCACACCCTCAGAATCCTGTGAAATTTCTCTGTTCTCTACTTTTGAGTCGCAAAAACAAAAACAAATACTCGCAACATCTGGCCTAAAAAAGGGAACTCGTCGGACTAACCTTATTCAAACTTTCCAGGCCTAAAACGATGACAAAAACCTGTATGTTTAGATTGACCATTTCTATGACTAATTTGTAATTACTGAGGCGTTTGTAACTGAGAAACTTCGGACCGAAATTGTTCAAACTACCAGATAAATAACGCTATCAATAATGGTAGAGAACGTGCGTGACGAAGTTGCCCTGTCACTCGCAGAGATGAGTTGTACAAGAAATGGCGATAGAAAGCTGTCTCAAACTGCCGGCTCGAGACTGCAACTGACCATTGGGAGTACTGAAGTACGTAAGTTCCAATAGAACAGCAAGTCTCACCAGGGGCTGCCGAATTTCTGCATCGGAGGCAATATATTCATATGTATATATTTAGAACAGAGGGCGGAGGTGGTGTAGTGGCAAGTGGCGCACTATATCACACGCACGGTCAGGGGTTCGAATCCCTGATCGATGCCCGCCCAGGCCAACCAAGCCTTCCATCCCTCCGGGGTCGGTGAATTGGTACCAGACTCGTCTGGGAGGATAAAAGCACTGACTTGTACATCGGCTGGCCACCGCAAGTCATTGTATAGGCCACATACGCACTCATTACGCCACTACGATTCTGAATGGAAGTCGAGTGCGGGGGCGCATCCCTCAGACGGGATTGATTAACGCCAAAAACTTTATCCTTTATCCTTTATATTTAGAACAGGGGGACGGAGCCTAAGTGCGTCCGAAGATGCGCGCGGCAAACTATGCGGCGAAGTGCGTGGCGANGCAAGTGGCGCACTATATCACACGCACGGTCAGGGGTTCGAATCCCTGATCGATGCCCGCCCAGGCCAACCAAGCCTTCCATCCCTCCGGGGTCGGTGAATTGGTACCAGACTCGTCTGGGAGGATAAAAGCACTGACTTGTACATCGGCTGGCCACCGCAAGTCATTGTATAGGCCACATACGCACTCATTACGCCACTACGATTCTGAATGGAAGTCGAGTGCGGGGGCGCATCCCTCAGACGGGATTGATTAACGCCAAAAACTTTATCCTTTATCCTTTATATTTAGAACAGGGGGACGGAGCCTAAGTGCGTCCGAAGATGCGCGCGGCAAACTATGCGGCGAAGTGCGTGGCGATTCGACCGATCCTGGCGCATATTATTTTGGCACAAACGTGAAGTAGACTAGTTTCATAGGGTCAGACGATCCTTCTAATCTACTCTACTTCAAGTTTGTACCCCGAGAATAGGCGCCAGAGTTGTTCGAATCGCCACGAACTTCGCCGCGCAATTTGCCGCGCGCATCCTCGGACGCACGTATGTACCCATACCCATAGAACAGTTATGGAAGCATCATGAGTAGTGCTGTATTATGCCTGTTGGTATGGGCTGCGTGAGTTCACTGACATGCATAATATCTCAAATTTGCGCTTTTTGCCATCCACACTCGGACTTAATAGTATTAAGGTCTCCTATCGTCGCGGAAGCACTAACAATGAGTTCATAGACTTAATAACGAGTAGAATGAATTGTCGAGGATTGGATGGATGCACTGACGTCATAACTAAAGCTTCGGAAATTTTCGGCATTGATACCGCACAAAGTCTCTGTGAGGTGAGTACTCAAAATTGATGGACTTCTTGATGCAAAAGTTTCTCTTTCAGGATGGTGGTGATGAAAGCGATTTTCCTAGTGGGCTTCAACGTGAGTATAAGACTTTGTTGAATTTGATATCCTCGAAGAAAAGGGTTTGTTGGGAATTTCGCCATAACCACTTACATAATCTGAGGAGTGCTTCACGGACTGGAACCCTCGCGGGCCATCCAATCTCTCCATCTCTATGGGGTCAGCAATTGGAATTATACTTTCGGAGGACAAAATAATCTGATCCATAGGTTAGAATAGGCCTAGCCATCGCCAGTCCTTGCCATTTACAGGGTGACCCACATGAAGTGTGACGCAGAAAACTAGCTTCAAAATTATACAAATCAAACCAAATAGGAATCATTTACTCCTGTACTATCATTACGAAATTGTAAGCAACATATCACACTTCGCATGCAGAATGACCACCTTTCGCTTTAATGCAAGCATCCAACCTTTTTCGGAAGTTTTCAAGAATGCGCGCGATCACTTTCATCCCGCGTTTCTACAAGAGAGCTTTTTTTCGGAGGGCCCAAGGACCTGTGTCTGGAGGCGCAGGCTTTTTGCTCCAGAATCGTCCATACAGCAAAATCCAAAGGATTGAGATTGGGGAATTTGAGGTCAAACCTGCTTCGTCCCAAAAACTCGGAAGCGTGGTTTCACAACATTGCAGCATCTTCTTTGCGCTGTGGGCTGGTGCCCAATCCTGCGAAAGGTTCAGCTGACTTTCATCGCATTCCTTTCCGCCCAAGAGATCACCGCACTTCCAGCCCAGAAGCCCATAAGTTGATTTTTTTGTTGCCCGTCACACTTCATGTGGGTCACCTTGTATATTTCTGCACAAATGTCCAGAGAAACTCGTATTGGCCAGTATCATTCGTTTCAGCCATAACACTAATCTTCATGGCGTCGACTGGATTGCTTGCAGTGTTGTTGCTTGTCGCAATAATCGCTCACATTCGGTACAGATCATCAGAGTTCAACGTCGAAAACGCATCAAAGCATGATGGGTAGCTTGTTGATGGGACCAGACCCGTCTATTCAACCCTCAACGCTCTCTTTGTTTACAGTCGACGATAACTCGGAAAAGCCACGTGGTCCTATCATTGTCTCATCCACTCATCTTTTTGCAATCGTTCTTATTCACTGGGAGGTCTCATACATTCTGCGTAGATCAGTTCATGAGTGGCCAGTTTATAGGGGAGCAGGGATTCTGGCTCCACCGTTTGCATTTTCAGAGTGAAGAGCGTATTGTGGCAATAATCACGGAAAATACGTTTGCACCTACCACAAACAGCGGCTAGAAGTAGCGGCTGTCATATGTCAGTGTAAATATTGATGAATTAGAACATCTAAAAAAANAAAAAAATTATTAGGATTATTTTCTTTAAACGAAACCGTGAGCATGTTCCTCAGACAGATGTCAACAGTGTGCTTCTTTCAATTTAGCAGAACAAGATTTTCTGAACAGTCCTTGAATGCCCTCTTCGACCAAGTCGTCGTTTGTCGGCATCCTTGTACACGTCAAGGCCTCGTCCAATTCAGACCGCTTTTATTCATACTCATTTCACTCTAATGGGCATGCCCAAGAAGAAAGACCATTATTCTAAATTCTATGGTACCAACTTTTATTTTTCCTCCACCTCTAGAAGGAAGTGTATCAACCCCAGCGACGGTCTGATTCACTCCAGCTATCGTGACTGCTGATTTGCTCATCTCACACATCTATCGCTTGTGCCCTACTCTTATATACAAAAGTGAACGTTTTCCTTAGTTTACTTCCTTTCGGTTACTTCCCAACTCATCAGGGAATAATGATGGATAAATGATGTTCCGAAAATAAAGATAATTTTTCACACTCTGGATTCTCGCGGAAGACAAAGTCAAAANGGTTGCTATACCGGCGTAGGATAGCGTTTATCAGATAACTTCCCAATCTACATATATTCTATTCTATAGCTGATAAATAAGTGAGTTAGATTCACTTGGGCGGTGCTTCGCAGGATGCAATTGGAAAAACGCAAATTCCATGTCATTTTTTGATCAGTTATATTGAGTCTACGCTTTCAAACTAATTGATTTATTTATTCGGTGCACGCTCAGGTGCGCAACTACAATTTCCTGATCACTTTGATTCGACAAACTGCAGTCAAATAAAAGTAAAGCGGGGTTCAAAACAAAAGATAGGAAGATCTTCAGTCAGGTGTGCAGAAAAATATGAACAGAAGAGAAAGTGCACCATTCACAGGACCATTAGATGGGTACTTATGGTAAGAGCTGTATTATGGTTGAAAAGCATCCACATATCCTTTCAACAGGCAAAGACGCTAGGGAGAACGTCACTCCAAGGTAAACACTAGCATACCTGTGAAATCGGACACGGAATTTTGGGATGTTATTAATTCCCTACTCCTCACAATTCAACCTCCGGCACGCCATTACGATTATCACATTCTCAGAAGAATCATCTGCTTGTAGAATGGGAAAATCCAGCTCTAGTTGAGGGTTCTCATGACTGATCCAAATAATCCTTCTTGCTGGAGACTTACTATCTAATGAAATGGAACAGGTACAAATACAATTCTTTCCAACAAAACAAAATAAACAAACAAAGAAGTGTCATGACGCAAAAGAAAAAAAATTGGGAGTCTAGCAGCGGGTCCTTTACTTCAACACGAGTCAACCAAGTTCGAAGGTCATTGCACAAAGCATCAGCAGGAAAAAGCTATAAGCAAAATGCTGAGTGGATCATTTCCAGGTGTATCAGAAGTTTCTTCAAATATCTTATGTTTAAAGACGTGATATAATGTGTTCCATTTTTTCAACCTATTTTTGAAAATGTTGCTTCACGGTACTTTTTTTCATAAGCTCAGGACATTGTAGAGAGAGCTTGTAAGCGCACCTTCGACACAAAAATCCAGTGAGTACTTGGCTTCAGCTTCAGTTCACCCTTAGAAGCTTGGAAGAGACCACATCCTCAGAAGTGCGTCGATAGAGAAGCGTTTGAATTTGAATCGATTTAGACGCTTCCTGTAACCGGGCGTACTCCTACGGTAAACTGGATTTGGACAGCATTGATAATGTTTTACTGCTGCTTTTAGCCGCAGCTGATGGTGAGAAAGTTTCACCAAGTTGCTGAAATAGAAGCACGACTTCGATCCCTAGCTGGCCCCGTGATTGTCTTTATGCTCATCAAGCTCTTAGTCTCTTACACTCATGACACTCTACACTACACTACACTCTACACAACACTGCTGTTTTATCGCCGCAGTACGCGAAGCGAAAGTCTCACAAGAATGGCGANTCGCCATTCCTGTGAGACTTTCGCTTCGCGTACTGCGGCGATAAAACAGCAGTTAACAAAACATCAAGTCAAAACAAGAAAGCACAGGCTTCGAAAAGCTCAAATTCGGGTTCGGAGTAATCGAAAACCGTGTTGTTTGTAACAAGCATTTTGCGGGGTGCTGAGTGCTTCCAAGATCTACCGCTCCTAAATATAATCATCCGGTAAGAGGTTTTCAAATATAGGGAGTGTTGATTTCAAAACCATAAAACGCCCAGGGAAGTAAGAAGATTAGTGATCAGAAATGTTTTTCAATTGCAAGATTGCTCTGAATTTCCCGAAACAAACTGACCACAAGGCCACCGATATTCAGGTTGGTGAATAGGGAACCTGAGAAAGTAATCAGATCGGCAGGAAAGAAAAACGAGCATTAAGCATTTATAACTACTGTTGAAGTAAGTACCCTAGAGACCGTGATTTGCAATGATATAACAAGACTCGCATTTGGGCAACAAACGAACTGAAAGACAAAATATTGGCATTATATGTAGTAAAAACTGTGGAGCTGAAATCATTAAATTGACTGGTGTACTTCTTAAAAGTTCCGGTATCGACGAACCCTTGTGAAGCAAAATGCTCCGAGTTACGAACCCTACGAGGTAAAGGCATTATTCAGCTGAGTAGAACCAGAGGATTCCCTCTTACCAGTTAGACACTTTTTCGCGCGTTCTTTCGTTCTTCCACTATGATTCTGCGAGAGATCAGTTATCATACTTTCGCTATTGCACGCCATCCTCTCTTTGCAACATGGCCATCCTAAGAACTTGTGCCAATAAGCTGGAGGAATAGGGTTTCCCAGCAGTACGATACGTAGTTATCAATTTTGGATATTCAACCCAACAATAAATTTGTACAATACTACTACCAATAGGTGCTCAACCGTGTACAATTTGATGTCAGGTTAATCTGTTACGAACCATCGTTTTGTTGTAGGCCTCACCAATGCTTTAATGAAGTGAAAAAGGTTCTACATTGAATGTTTAATTTTCGAATTTGTGCTTATTCGAAAAAAGTTATCAAATATTGAGTTACTAAGTACTCAAGGTGCTAACTGCGGGCGAAACAGCATCGTAATCTGTCCCCTTCATTAGGAAACTTCTTTCCCGATGTTCCGAGGGCATGTAGGGCAATGAGCTTTGGAGTGCATGAAATCGCGATTAGATTGATGCTTTTCACACTCCACAACTTTGGCTAAATGAGTGTCAAAATGATCACATTTAATAAAGCTAGTCACTTCACGGTCTACTTCATGTATATAATACCAGTCGGTTCGTGAAAGTTGTAGTAATCGGCTAATTCTCCACTCTTTTAAAGCAAATGATATTTTCTTGCACAGAGGTTTGACGCAGGACTAACAGAGCAGAACGAATGGTATTCAGTGTGAGTCGGTGCTTGCGCCTTCAATTGGAAGTTTTGATCTCTTGCTCTCTTTCTTGAAAATGAGTACCCAATAAAGATTCAACTGTACGATAATCAAACTCTTGGGCGGTACTCACAAATGTTTCGCGTGACGATAACACCATTACCGAATGTCATCAATGAACCTTCGCCTTAATAGAGATATCATTAATTGAGAATTCCAGATAACTGGCGATCGGTTAAGTTTTGTCGCAAATTATATCGGACAGAGAGGATCCTTAATTGAGTCACTTCAATAAGTCACAAACCATGCTGGGTCGTAATCCGATAGCAAGAAAAGAAGGAAATTCTCATTTGGTATCACTGCACTTACCACTCACTTTTGTCACCCCAATCTAAAATCCCGTATTGTCGAATGAAACATACTGAACGGTTAAAGCTACATCGTAAATACCGAATGCGTTAGGATTTTGGTCGGTAGGGTCCTCTTGCTCTCTTAGACCCCTTATCTTCTCTTATCAGCTATTATCAGCTCCTGTCACCGAGTACCTACGATCTCGTCATACCCTTCATCATTTATTGAAATGCCGAGGTTCCACTGTTAACATGAGAAATGTAATCCTAGTAAATTCGAACGCTCTTAGTCCACGTATTCAGGATTCATGAATTTGCGTCTCAAAATTTCTATCGCGCACGCCCCGCCACTCGTGGGCGGAGTCTCGTCTTGCCATCCGCCATACACGTTCCTGTCCTGCCTGCAGTAATCCTGCCAAGTTTAAACGCTCTAGGTCCATGCAGACAGCAGTTATGATTTCCGCTCGAACATTTATTTCGCACGGACCCCGCCCCTCGTAGGCGGAGTCTTGTCCTGCCACCCACCGTGAGTGTTCCCACCCTGCCCCCCGTACTCCCACCAAGTTTGAACACTCTAGCTCCACAGGGAGAAAAGTTATGAATGTCCGGTCGGACACACACACCGACACACACAAACACACAGATTAAGGAATTATATATAGTAGGACGGATGAAAGATTTTTGGAAAAAAATCGAGTTAGACGATACAAGCTGTTGGAAAAGTTGAGTGCGGAATGTTCAGTGAAGATCGCGACTGAACAAGGGGTAGTAGACAGTTATAATGGAATTTTGAATGGACACCCAGATAAGTTGATCGAATTTTGAGTGCTGCTTACGAATATGGCAATCGAAACTGAAAAATATCATTTCTAAAAAGTTACGAAGGCTCGAGATTCGCTGCACGGTAATGTCAATTGCAAGTGCGAAGTCGTCGCTTCGATATCAAGCGTCGATGTAGTAGTGGTCTCGCTCCTCGGTATCGTCGAAATCTTTGCACAGGGTCCTTTCTTTCCACTGAAGGCTTTCAAGACCTTCTCTGACATTTTTTTAGTGAACGCGTTATTTCTATTTTCACTTGCGCTTGTCGCACCAATTCATGGGACAATGGTTTGCACGTTAATTGTGTGACTCTGTTTCATATTAAACATCNAGGAACATCCAACGGGAAGGTGTCAGAAATGTATAAGAACCTTGTATGAGCTCAATATTGGAGAAAATACCTGAAAAAATTCCGCGGCACAAATGTTGTGCAGAAACTCTACCACTTATAAAGCTGCTCCTCTGAAATCGGAGATTGAACAGTCGTTTGTAAAAAGATGGAACAAAGCAAATGAAACAGACACTCACCCGGAGTGACACAGTAGCCTGGCTTTTCATCCACATACCAATAAGATCCCTATAAGATCGCAAATGACTTTGAGATATCGTGGAAGTCAAGAACTTGGTGCCTATTGCAACAACTCAAGTAGTTCTTTCACTGCTTGGAAAACATAGTAGTCCGGCTGAATAACGAATTTGTTGACTGATGAGAAACGATGATTATCATAAGGCTTTGTTGCATAGTCAGCGTGCTGTTGAACGACTGCACGCTGTTCCCAAATGCTGTGTCCATTAGGAACCGTGAACCTCTTTTTTGGTGGTCCGCTCTGGACTTTCCATTCATTATCAAATTGGTCATGGAGTAGCGCAAGTTGAGCTACTTTTCGCTACATCTCGCTTTTAGAGTTCTAGCTTATATGGACCTCATACATCCTTTGAAAGCAATAAGTCAAAGTAACTGCAAAGGGAGCTTCTGAATCTAAGAGCTGAGCGCTGGAATAGCTGAACTAACTATGTAGGTTCGATGCTTCTCTTTTTCTGATTGCTTTTGTCAGTGACGATTGTTCAAATCTTCATCAGTTCCTTTCTGTTCCAAGAGGGAAAAATTTGGTGCCATGGGCTTCATTGGAAACGAGTTATGATGGCTTTCCTCAATGCAACTTGCTGAGGAAGGATTTGTCCCAACTCGTAGAAGAGGCTGACCTTGAACTGAGATGTTCTCTAGGATATATAGAGATCTAGTAAGGTTGCGTATATATAGGTCGAGAACCAGCATTTGGCTCCGAAACTGAGCAGGAAACAAGTAGCGTGGTAGCACCGAGGAAATAGTGAAGGAAACTAAGATCAGCAACTCGATCTACACTAGCACGATGCATTACCCAACGCGCTGTGGAAGGGACAATGTTTGTAGTTTCGATACATTCAAGTAAAAAACATTGAAAAAACACATCTCACGCTGAAAAATAAAGGACCAGATGGACGGGTCGGTCATACTACTTTGTTGTGATTGCTGGACCCAGGACGGTTACTAACATTCCCACAGTAACGTCAGACGAATACCCAATCGTTCCCCAGCTCGGTGGCCAGGTTTCTCACGAAACCACTGAACAAAAGGATGTTATGCCTCGTGTTTCTCAAGCAATGAAGACTAATTAATCCTGTAATTACTCATGACGAAGACAAATGATGCCGTTAGTGGTGTAGCGACAAGAGTCGGATGGTCACTTCATAAACTGGAGAGTGTGTTTGGTGCTAGCTTGCTGTGCTACGGTATTTATCGTTTGATCACTTGATACTACTCGGAAAATCTGTTCATTTACACGGTTGGGGATTTATAAAAGGTCATTCACAACACTAGAGTTCATATACATCAATCTCCTGTCTTGGGCTATGCCAGCTAGCCCATACATCAAGAAAGTTCAAGCAACACGGATAAAGAAGGTATTTCTGTATCCTGCTCTACTATGAGTCTTCAAATTCTGTATTCATGCTTTGCTATGCTTTGCAGTCATTACGGAGGGTTTGTGAAGCGGTGCACAATCATAGGATTGACTCAACGCATTTCGATTGCCTTGACTTAAAATCGGAAGTAAAAATGAAGTAGGGGAATAATTACTGAAGCTAAACGAAACTCATCGTTGAGAGCGACTACTCAGAAAATTAATATTTGACCTCAATTTAAGCGCAATGATAAGGGCCGTCATACGGTGGTTACGGATTTCATACAGTTCTACTCCCATTTGGTTGGTGCGCACGCATTTGACAGGTGTTTATTGTCAACGTGCAAGCCATAGTTACATAGCGCTAAACGCCCAGTACCGTGAGCTTGTTCAAAACACTAATTGGTGAATGGAATAATAAAATATGTAACGAGAAACCATTGGTGCCACGGTTAGCTGGCTTCTTTTGCCTCTACCCTTCTCTCGTTCATGGCTGAGTTCCTACAAGAAGGTACGGACAGCAAGGTGGGTGCGCTTCGTTGCGCGTGTCCGTCGGAACTAGGTCACGCCGCCGCCGACGCACGCGGCGGTCGGCGACCGATATTTGACAGACGTCGCAATTGCCACTGGGGCATACGCTTTGCGTTTGGTTCACGGCAGTCAGTTCAAGAAGAAGATAACACAGACAAATGCAAATCATTTGCTCCATGACACTTGGTGGTACTGTAACGTCATCTCGAGACCTCAGTGTGATGCGCCGCGCGCGAAGTGGGCGGGGTGACCTACTTTCGACGGACACGCGCAACGGACGTTCTCCGCCAAAACCGGTGCGCGTTTTGGCACCAAAATCAAATAATGTGTTGCCAGACTCATGAATTTCTCATTTGCATCAAACATGGCTCTCATCTGT
>UZAF01016524.1:0-55897 GCA_900617895.1 Haemonchus placei
CCGGCTCAAACAACAGTGTATATCATTGACACCGGACCAGCGAAGTTCACTAGAACTTGGAATGGCGATTCACCCAATCGCGGAAATACAGGCCGCTTTCCGTACCGGCAAAACTATTATAGGTGCCATTATCGCAGAGCTTTTAGTTCAGTAGAAAAGAGGACCAATAATAGTTACGGCGACAACCAACAACGCCGTGGCTCACTTCACGAACACGATGCTAGCCCTCGAAGAATTTCATCACATCCGACTCTTACGATACATATCGGAATCGGCGTTCCTTGATGAAAACCCATCCACACCCGTCGATATTCACGAGGTTCTGAAATCACTGAGCGAAGATTTCGCAGAAAAACTCCGATCTCAAGAGCGTGACTATTGCACGCGAATTCGCAAAGGACGTCTGCTCTATGAACGGTACGCTAGAGACCCAGAACGCAGGATGAACATGACAGAGAAGGAAATCGAGGAATACATATTGGCTGAGAAAGATGTGTCGCAATGTGTGAAGAAAGTGATCCGAATAATATTCGAAGTGCGACCCCCAGAAGCGCTCCTTTTAGCAACGGCATCACTTCTAAACACTACGGCCGAGGGAGGAATTTTCAAGAACCATATCACCGACGGTAAAATTATTATCGTCGACGAAGCATCGCAAGTACCAGAACCCATGTTGGCATGCCTCACTACCATGTTTCCCGACGCTCGCCAGCTCTACATCGGAGACATAAACCAAATGCGTCCTCACGTCAAATGCCCCAGCGATGCTAACCCGGCGTTATTCGGCGGTCAAAGCATTATGTCCGTGCTTGAACCATCATCAGGGGTCCCCAAGGTAGCTTTAGTGACTACCTTTAGAGCCCACCCAGCTCTTAACGAGCTACCAAATCTTCTCTCCTACGGTGGCACATTGCTCAGCGGAGTGACAGCGAGGGAACGACGCTTGTTTCTAGACCGTGTCAAGTTCCCAAATCCTCCCGTTCCATTCGCTTTGATCAAGGTCGAAGGAAACTCCGTACAGGCTCCTACGCATTCCCATCTTAACGATGAGGAAGCGGAGATTTGCGTCTCGCTAATGGACCACTTACTACAACATGGTCTCCAACCCAGTCAGCTGTGCGTAGTCACATTTTATCGCGGACAATTTCAACTACTAGCTAACTTCGCATCGGAGCGAAACATCGAGATCGCCACAGTAGATTCTATTCAGGGACGAGAAACCGAGACCTCCAGGATCTCCACTGATATATTCCATACTAACGGTACGCGTCCGTTCCTCTTCACCCGTTCCTAGCCTAGGTAAGACTATGTATTCAAGCCCTGGACGGACTTTTTTTGCGGTCGGGGAGGTGTAAAGGAAGACATTCCTAGTTCAGTTCCTGTAACTACTGTTTCTAGTGTCTCTCAACTATTTCTCTCTTCTAGATCCGAGCACTGATATGGCGACCGCGAGGAGCTGCATGGGAATAGCAACAACGGCGAGCGGAGAAGCTGGAGGCATTCATGGGCTGACGACGACGGAGCAGGGCCTCGAGCGCAGTGATCTGTTCAGCTATCTCGTATATCGTATTCCTGTCACCCCAGTTCTCTGGGACGTTTAATTCATAAATGTTTCCATTACCTTCTTGCGCACGTTGCACTTTCTCCTATTTATTGCGTTCCAAATATTGATCGTCAAGACACTGAACTTCAGAGAAAAGCTTTATCTGTACATGGCTTGGACGTACTCGACGTTTCTCTCACCATCCGGAGCTCGTCTCTCTCCAAAAGTAACAAAGGCATTCCGTACTCCTTTTGACTCCATACTCGGCAGGATTTATGACGAAATTGTCGACAACTGCATTGGCCCAAATTTCAAGCCATTCTTCGATTTGGCGGTCTGTTCCTTTTTTGCGGGAATTTGACCCTTCTCGAAATCCCATGGCAACTTTTTTTCATCCATCATTGAAATGGGGAAACTTCACACAAATGAGGTAACTGTGTGGGCTGAAAGAGAGAAACGACGCGAAAATAACTATAAGCTGGCTGCATCATTCATGAACATAGGCAGAGCGACGTTTTCTAAAGAACTGAAGGGAAAATCGTCTACGTTTTTGAGATAAAAATTCGTGTTGGTCTACGAATCACAGTCGGTGTGGTTCACATTTTTCACTCTGAGACATTTTCTGAACGTGAGGTCTGGGAAAGTCGTAGGTGGCTGTGTTTTAATGGATCGCTATTTTTCTATATGAATTGTTCATTAAGTGGGCGGGGTTTGGAGTTGAGGGGCGGAGCTTCTTCTTAACTTCTTCTTCGAAGTTTAATTCATCCATCCATCAAGTTAGAGGGTGACTGCATTCAATTTCAGTTTCATTCCAATTCATTTTTCACCGGTAGATTCAACCGCTCTTATCTATGGAATTTTAGGGTATTCGTGGCGAAAAACTTAAATTGCGAAATGTCGTCGGCGTTGGCTTGCATCACATGATCATTGTTTATCACATGATACTTAACGTGACTAGCCACATCGAGGAGTTCATGGAGAGCGGCATTGGAAGAGACTGTTATCGCGATGTTGGTATGAAGTAGGAAAGTCTCTGTATTATGTGGAGGGAGCGCTGTCATGGTCCGAACTCCAAGGCGTCCTGCGCAAGCCGGGGTTTCTTCGCCTCTCATCGGTCGCCATACCGTCCCACGAAGGAGACGGCTGGGCCCAGTGTGCGGGGTTCTGAGGCTGCTGAGTATTCACCATCATGGCTATAGCCAGTCTGAATATAGTCAAAAGGCGCAGCCAAGAAGATCACAGGGTGGTGTTGCTGGACAAGTTGTTTCAACATATATTATATTCTCCGGCAGTTCTCCCTATTTTTCAATGAAAATGATCCCCATTAAGTGTAAGTTGGAGCGGGAATCGAACTATTCCTCTCCGCTTGGCTTGGGAAGAAGTAAAAGCAGCAATTCTCTGTGCAAATTTCATACGATTATTCTTTCGCAAGGCTCTTGTACTCCTTCTAAAATGCTACGCACAGTAGGAGTAGGTCGTTTGGTAAACTGTGAAGGACTGCTGAGGTGAAGAAGGGTTCCTGGAATGATGGGAAGGAGCCAACGTCCTTTTCTAATCGCATTTACACTCGAGTCAATTGCGTTGTTGAAATACTTCCGCCGTTCGAGGTTTTTAGGTGGAACACTTCACCATAGTAACGGCCTAACGTTCCGACGTAATCGCCGTCTTCAGGGGCCTAAACGCAATTCGAGATGGCTTACAATATCCGATAGCGTTTGATCTCTCTAGCAAAAGACGACCGAAACTTATCGGAAAACTACCTTCTTTATGAAATACTCACAAGGCTCCACGGATAGAATCTGCTGTAGCCACAGGCGAGTGTCAGTAGCGAATGAGACTTAAAAGAATCTTTCTTCGCTGTTTGACGTGGGAACCCAGATTCATTCCCTTGTTTCTTAGTTACGTCATGTCTGCTGAAAACCGAGATTTCTTGCATGAGCTTTGCAACGACTAGAGTGCCTGATTTTTTCTTCTTAGTAATACTTCTTCTTCGGGTGATGAAAATGTGGGGTCTTCTTCGTCAATGAGACAATCTAGACGTGGAAGTATTTTGAAGTCATTCTGTAAATTTGACTATCCTTCATATTTTTTGTAAGTTGATTCGGCTCTCACGCAGTGCAGCGGCCTGCTATTGAGGAAGGTTTCTTCATTGAAATGGTATCTAACTCATCGCGGGTTGTCGTCGTCTTTCGCTATGTCTTTAATAAGGAGTGCTCAATAAAATCAAACAAACGTTTCAAATCCTCCCTGAGAGGGACGTGCTTTACTGCTCCACTATTTCATAATCGCTGATCAGATGTTGTACTTTCGATCGTTTTTACCTGTTTGAAGCACAGCACAGCACACTGATAGCACACTGAGAGAAAGGTTTGCCCCAAATAAAATGCCGGAACATTGTCACTTGTTGTAGATTTCGGTGCTCTTCTTCATGCAAAGAATCATCGTACCATCTCGAAAAATGCTAGAGCACAGAGGTCTGAAACGACGTTTAAATGTGTCAAGCGCACTGTCAAACAGGTCGAAATGGTCCCGTGAGCCTTTTTTTGAATTGACAATGCAACTGTTGGAGGACCGAAGTAGTCCAGATCGACGTTTCAGAATGAATGCGACTTGTGCATCCGTTGACGGGAAAGTCCTCGTGTTCAGAACCTGTAAACTAGATTGCTGAATTTTTGACATATCATGCATTTTTCTATGCTACGATTGACTTAAACTTTCAATTTGGAAGCCTCAAGTGCTGTTGAACAACAAGTGTACTGCTCTAAAGAAGTCACGAATGCCGATTTTTAATTAAATAGCCCTGAGGATGAATAGAACCGTTGTAGCTGTGACCCTCCTTGTTTTTTTCACAGTCCTAGGTCGTTTCCTGTTCCATTTAAACCTCTCTTCCAATCGAGGTTTTAGTATTTGCGGCCCAGTCCACCGGAAGTGGTGCTGTAACTCAATCTGGGTGAGTCTCTGACGCAATCTGCTAAAGTTCCAATATCTTAAAATCTCTATGACTGTTTTCGAAGCAATTATTTCACATCTTTTGATGAAGGATCTTGTATCCATGTGAGAGCAGCTTCTTAGCACGAAAATACGTAATTTTTTACATCCTATGGAGATAATTGTACATTACACCTCTTATTCTCTTAGCGAGCGAGCTCACACGATGTTTCTAGATCTCATTGATGGCAATTTGCTCTGACCATCAACGAGCTATCTTGCTGATCGCCCTGAGATAGACGCATGCTGTGATAACTTCCTTGATTCTTCAGCGGATATGACCAAAGTAGATTCGCAATTCTCTTTTGCCAAACAACGGGGTATGTTTTTTTCCAGATCCGCTAATCTCTCAATGATTGCAATCTCATTTTGTTTGGAGGACTTCAGGTCCATTTGACTCAGTCTCTTTCCAAAGTGAGACTTTTCTTCATTTGTTCTGGAAGTGAGCCATAGGATTTTAGATAAGATGTTGGTTTTCCTACTTTGGTCTCCTCGTGTTTCAGTAGTGAAGAATTTTTGTAGGCGGATGGACATAATCTCTTCATTGGCTCCTAATTCCGTCATTTGAGCAGCACTTACAAAATGAATTCATTCTGTTGACCTGCTGCTCGCTCTCTCAAAAACACTTCTTTTTGTACTTGTTCTAGGACGAAATTAGGATACAAGTCGATGTATTTTAGATGGCAGCATTTATGGAATGGGATCTTGTTATGAATGGATGTCTGGATCAAAAACTTTCAGTCGGAGACTTGTACAAGAATGTCTCCAGGTGTCTTCGAATGAATGTTGAAGTCATCCCCTTCCTCTTGAGACACTTGTTCCAAGCTCACTTGCATACCTTTGGAGTAACTCTTTTAATTTTGTAGAAACTCCTCCCATAGCACCAACTCCTTCTAATTTTTCAATTGCTTGCTGCGAACTTTCCGCTATCTCCCTTCCCTGCTGAGCTTCCCTAACCGCTCTGCTTCGAATTTGCCTACTACCGCTTCAAAGTTGTTACAGTAGAGGATGAGCTATCGTTCGGGGGTAGAAAGCGTATATGCCATTCTGTGGTCAGTGGGAGGTTACTGTTTCAAACCCATTGGCAAGTATGGCGACTTTCAAGCATGTCTGGCGTATGGGACCGAGCACGATTTTCGCGGGCTGTTGCTGTGGCCTGCCGGTGGGCCCCGTGGTCCCAGGAGCGATCAAGTGTTTTTGCGAGTTGTTCCCCTGAGATAAAGTTCTATAAAAATGTCATGGGAGTGGTGATAAGTCATCCACAACTTGACATCTACTGTCGCTTTGTTGTTTTCTAGGTGGGAGTGTGCTTTCAAACCTTTTCTGAACCTTCGTAGCGTGCGGAATGGAGGCCCCAGCAGAATACAAAAGCGTTGTGTCCAAACACGGAGGATGGATTTTCTTTTTGAACGTTTGATGGACTGGTTAGAAGCAGATAGCATCGTTGCGATAATTTTCAGAATCGATCGGATCAGTCCAAAGATTTCAGGATGATGAAAACATGTAGTCGCTACTACGGGAGAAAACCGTTCCGTAACATCAATGCACCTTCCAAAAGATGAAGGAGTGCTCGGCTGCCTGCAAAATGGGGCGGCTTTACATGATTGAAATGGAAAGACAAGAGAGAAATTAGCTTCGCATAGGGGGGGGGGGGAGTAAATCTATCTAATAATCCCATAGCCGTTGGTGTACATACGAAAACCCGAAAGATTTGTTGATCGAAGCGTTCAGATCTAAACTGGATATGGGTTCATTCCCAATTATGCATCGCACCACAAGATGGTATCGAAAGTTTCCTCTCATTTTTCACGTAGAGTGATTGTCGTGATTTCAACAAATTTTTTTGTGACACAAAGAGGGTGTTAACTTCAACCAGCATAAGATTAACCTATAGAATTCTTCTTACAAAATATTATCGGCAATCCTTCCTCCTCGAAAGAACCTGCATGTCGGAAAGTGAGCAGTCGGAAAGAGAAGATGCACTGGCTGCTACAAGGGGCACCACGAAGTAAAATATCGTGCCTATCAATCATGGGAAGAAGTACACTTAAGAGCAATAATGCCGATTACTTTTATTGATCAGTTCGGTTTTTCATAACTGAAAGGGAAGTAGGGAGGAAAGGTTCAAATAAGTCTAGATTATCACAAGGAGTATGTGTAGTGAAACAGTTGATCACGCTTCATTTTGCAACTTTTAATATAGTTCTCACATGAAACTTTGGTTTTTTGCGCTTCTATAGTTGAAAGCAAACAGTTTCTTGGGCCACTGGGCCTCAAGATTCCCTAGAAGGCATCGACATTGCTGTTATTTGGGAGCGGCCAAAAAATCCAGAATCGGTTTGAAACACAAAAAATACTACCATGGCCCATTACGGGCCACGCAGTCCCAGGAGCAGGATATGTGTGGCATGCCGGCGGGCCACGCTGTCGTCAATGGGTTAACTAGAGAGGGGGGGGGGAGAGGGCGGTGAGAGAGATGAAACCGATAAGAGTACTATAAAGAAGGCGCTTCTAGTGACCCTGTCCAAAAACTTGTAATTTGAACTTTTTTACTAGGCTAAACTCGCGCCTGAACTCGTCCTCCGATGCATCATAAAGTGGTCCCTTGGCGATTCTGCTCGTACACCTGTAGCCACGGGTTATTGTTCAAAATCTCCTATCGTCGTACACACCACCACAATAAAAAGACACAGAAGTGCCCTTGCTCTCCTGTGCACCTTTTATTAACAGTCTTCTCGAGCGGATGTGCGGATAGGAGGGGCTTATGGAAACATTACATCACTTCCTCCATGAAAAACAATATCTCCTTCTTTGGAATTGCCTGACTACCCCCGAAGTCAACCCAGCCCCCACGAAAGAGCCTAGCAAGTTATACACTGGGTATCCACTTGTCAAAAATAGTACCTCAAATGGGCTTCATTCTTCCTAGGGGAGCCATCAAAAACGGAGCCTCGGGTAGGACCGCTCAGGAAAAGCTGCTAAAATCTCAGGGTCAAAACAGGATGCCCAAAACGAGAAGGACTAACAAGGAAAGGATACTAGGTCGCAGTGGCCATTCAAGATGAGATGTATACGACGTAGGTAGTTTCGAACGCTGATCTCAAATCTGGGATCCAGAACTGCGAAACGGTTCTGGGAGCAAAGTCACGGGCCCATTCTCTTCGGGGGTTATGTAATTTTTTTGCTTTTATACGAGAACCTTTGGGAGGAAGACGGACCGATAGGCGTGACACGGAGTTTCAAATCCTTGGTGCGTATGCTTGTTTTGCTTTTTTATAAAAAGTGTCCCAAAGGCTTGCAAAACCTTTTACGCATCATATAGACTACCTACGTCCCTTCTGCACACTTATGGAGCACCAAAAAAGCCGATACGATTGAATTTTCTCCACTGATTTTTTCCACGGCCTTTACCTCCACAGACCGAATGGGAGTGTACATAGAGCCCTTCTACTTCGGGCACTCAAGATGTGTTCACGAACTTCATCACATCCGTGCACTTTTGGAAGAGGGTCGTCGGATGACTCGTCAGGCTACAGCGCTTTTGCACGAACTAATGCTCTCCCTCTGGGTAGGTAGAAAAGAGCTGGTACAATTCAGCTGTCATTTTTACTCTCACAGCTCCCGTCTAGATGAGATGAGATACAATATTGCACAGGAGTTTCAAACTCTCCCGGGTCCGTATCTAGGTATCCTGCTGCAAACCATGAAGGAGAAAGAAACTTCCTGAATCTTGGTGCGCTAAACAAGAAGTATGCAAGTGAGATAAGGCGAATTATGGAGTCGCGATACTTACGTGGAAATCCAGATCACGAGCTATTACGGAGGAGACAAAGCGTTTATAGATGGCCCTGAATGGTTAGAAAAAGTATGCGTCCAGAGGCTGAATTTGAGAGGTTGCGCCAGGTGGAATGTGGGGCACTTTCACCTCCTCGCCGGTTGGCAAAGCGCCCTAAATCGCCCCATGGTCTTTCAGCGAGGTCCACGAGTCGACCATAAGTAGGGTTGAACGCAAATTTGTTGATGCGACGATGATCTAGCCCAATCCAGCATAAGTTCTTTACTCATGATGTGGGTTGTACTGGCCCTAACATCCAAATTCGGGGCGCGGAGACAACCTTCAGCCGGGAAACTTCCATTCGGTTCCTGCTGGAGCAACCGTTTTGAAAATGTGAGTTTATTCATACATATTTTCTCGGAAACGCGTACCTGCATTACAACATGAAGTTTTTTTGCCAAGTGACCATCGGCAATTAGGGTAGGCATGATAGTGGAAGAGTGGTGAGACGTCGCCGGAATGGACTGTACCACCCTTTCTACTCTCTTCTGGCCCTTTACAGCTAGTGTTCCGGTCTAATGCAACTCCTTCGCAAAACAGCTCTGGTCCGTGTTACATATTGTTTCCAAGGGCCGATTTTTCATTTCTAGACAACTTACAAACACATTAATGGTGCTGTTATGCTTTCATAGCGACCACACATATAAAGACTGCATGACGCGGGAAAATTCACCTTTTTATCTCAAAAACAAATGCTCAAGCTTTACGTGATATGCGATCTTTCTCTATAAACCCTTCCTCGAGGTGAACGTGATGATGCGGCGGAACCCAATACCATAGCTTGATTTGAATCCCTGAATCCACCCATGGCTCGCCTTAAAGTTCTTCACTACGGCGCCTTTCTTGTTAATTTTCAGCGCCATGCGGTGGATATCGCTGTGGTGCAATGCGCTCCCATATTCATTTTTGCGATAACCCTCCCTTCAAGTGATCGGCCAATCTCCGAAGTCCGACAATTCGGTCTGCTCGTTTCGCACCTAGTATTTGTAACTACGTAAGACATCATAAATGGTTGGAAAAAGACTAATTTGGAAGCTTGCGGTCTCGTTCAATATCCATCAACTCCTGCAGATGATAATCCGTGGTGAAAAAACGGAACTTGTTCTTCACGCACGAAGATGTGCGACTCTTTTAGGTTGTCGAGCGATAAAAGGCTATGGCCCCATCTACTTGCACAATAAAATTGAAGATCATGGACATAATTTTCAGTTGTAGGTTACCTTTTCCTTCGGTACCTCTGCATCTCCGAAGAGGTAAGAGGTCCCTCTACGAGACGTACTGGGTCCGTCATCGTCGTCGCTCTCATCAGGAGACCAGAGAGGGTCATTATGATCTTCTTCCACGGACTCCTCTTCCTCCCAGTCGACGACGAGATTGTCGTGCATAGCGTCCCGTAGTATGGACGAGAAGCTATTTATGACCTTCTGTTCAAATGCGATATCACCACTTCGGGGCAGAACATACTGCAAGTAATATATGGGATCGAATACAATATTGATACAATATTGAATTAATGATTTTGATCGTGTCTTCACCTGTCGAGCCCTCCATAATCGCACGATATCTGTAATCCTATTCTGAGTGAAGCTCTTGCATCTTTTCCCTGCTAGACCTGAAGTGTACACGTATTTCTTCAGTGTACTAGCGTTTTTGGTGCTCCATAAATGTGTAGGAGGGAGCAGGTAGTCTATATGATGCGTAAGAGGGTTTTGCGAGCGTTTAAGACACTTTTTATAAAAAAGCAAAACAAGCGTACGCACAAAGGATACGAACCTCCGTGTCACGCCTGTCAACCCATCGTCCTCCCAACCGCCCCATCGGTGCATGTTTCGTTCTGATTGGTTCTCGTATAAATGCAAAAAAGTTACATAACCCCCGGGGAAAGTAGACCCGTAACTTTGTTCACAGAACCGTTTCGCAGGTTTGGAACCCAGATTTGGGATCAGCGTTCGAAACTACCTACGACGGTATACATCTCGTCTTGAATGCGACCTATTATCCTTCAGTGTAAGAGGGCGATCTGCACTTTCAACGCACGGTCGATTAATGATCTACTAGATTAATGACCAGATGAAGGGTCTGGGCAATACCCGGCCTACAGAAGATACTAAACGTGAGGAGAGAAGGAGATGGAGATGACCAATCAGAACAGTGGACAAAAAATCTTTCAACGGCGCGAGATCAGCTAGGGTAAAAGACGGTGAAATCATCGAAACTAGATGCACCTTCCATCAGTTTTGAAGGAATTCGGTCGAAATAAAACAACAATCAAATCATTACGGCCCAAATCATTCATAGGATTGTATGGACTGTGCACTGTCCATACGATGTCCGAATACCAGATGATATGATATCGAGTTTCTTGACTACCAAAATGATATCATCCTAACATTTTACCAACTGAATGAACTCTCGATGTGAAGGATGCAAAAAGAGCCGAACTAATGAAAACACTACGTGAGAAAGTTGAGGGGGGGGGGAAGAAGGAGCTCATGGGAGTGTGAAGCCTGGAAGTTCCTTCAGTGATAGTGCTCCACACATCAGATTCTAACGACTTGTAAAGGTTATCGGTGGTCCTAGTCACGACCATGACCAGTCAGGCACTTGCTTCGGCCTTGGTGCAATATGGAGCCAATCTGGAGGTGGCAGCATAAAATGCAAAAACGGTAGAGCCCCAGAAATCCGAGCCATCAACCCAGCCTAGTCGTCTCAACTCGAAGTTCACATCGCTATCCGCCATACCATCCGTCGCTGCTAGCAACTAGACTGTGGAGAGCGCATATGAAACCTGCCCGCACTCTTCAACATGCTTCAACATGTTGTCCCTTTTTTGGCTACCGTTCAAGTTATTTTCAATGTCGCCCCCACAGCCCTCTTCTACTGTGCAGACTGTCGACACCATGAATGAAACGAACGACGCTAAGTGGGTTAAAACGACAATTTCTGACAAAATAACTTCACTTCTTTTTTGGCATTCAGAAGGCCATTTAGCGGAAATGGACCATAGTTTTGTACTCAAAGCCCATGCCCCTATACCATGCGAAAAACCATTTTTGAAAAGCGTCTCACGCCCTGAAAGACCTTCCTTGTGAGTTCTCTCCCACTGAAGGATCCCCAGCCGGATAGTGACGAGGCACCGTAGGGCGTACCTAGGTAGCGGATAGGGGAATTAATCGCCGACCAAGAGTCACCGGTACTTGCCCAGAGACGCAGGTGGATTCAGGGAATGGACTCCTTGATTCTGCTATGCTGGGTCGATATAAACTCTGTTTCTCGCAGGTGTATCCTCTGTTTGATACGTGTGCGGAGAATCTGTGGGTGCAGTTGGTATCCTGCCCATCGACTCGCCAAAAGCTTGCATTCGAGTGACTGGGAAGTACTTGGGAGGCGATTCGGGGCCGCCTCCAAAAACAAAGCCCCTGGTCCACTTCGGGATAGCCTGGCAAGCCCCCGGAGTCAACAGCCCCTACGTCAGAGCCTGGCAAGCTGCACGTTGGGTATCTACAAGCCAAAGACAGTAGTAGGAATGGGAATCATTCTCCTGAACCTGAGGGAGCCCCAATACGGCAGCGCTGGGTAGGACCGCTCGGAGAAGCTGCTAAAAGCTCAGGGCCAAAACAGGCTGCCTAAAAGGAGAAGGACTAAGATGGCGATCTGTACATTTAACGCACGGACGCTTGCATCGGAAGCGTGTAAAGAATACCTGATGATGTAAACCAGGAAGATCACGTCATCCGACTGACCGAGACGAGGAGACCTCGCCCGCTACACGCTGTATCTGAGACTGGAAAAGAATTGTATCTAGAAAAATGCGAGACCAGAGGCATCGGCCGTGTAGTTGTCCTCGTCAACACGCACTTGGCCATGAACATCGATTCGTAGAAAGTTTAACAACCCGCATTGGACGTTCGCGATTAAGAATATGTAGAGCAACTCCTGCTCTAATTATCGTTGCCTACGCATCAGCATCGAAATATCGAGCTACGAAGAGAGGAGTTGAAAGCATTTTATATGGATCTGGAAAGGCTCTACAGAGAAGACCATATCTTCTTCAAGGTCATCGTCGCTGATTTCAACGCAAAGATTGGCCCTAGAAGAACGGATGGAGAGCTCCACATCAAGACTCATGGAATGGAATGAGCAGGGCGAAAGGCTGTCCGAGTTTGTTATGTCGACCCACATCATCCACAGTAAATTGCAGTTCCAAAAGCCCTCTCATTTGCGATGGACATGGGAGTCACGTGGTGGACAGTTCCATAATGAAAGAGACCACGTCATCTTCAAGCGGGGATTTTGCCTGACTAACGACGCTGCTGTTCCGAAAATCTATACGGGATCGGACCACCATCTCCTCCGCGCTAGATTTTGCTTTTCATTGCGTGGAGAGAGAGATATGAAGTTCAGGAGGCAAAGCCCCAAGACCACTATCAACTGGGACCACTTCGCTTCCCTGCGAGTGGATGGGAAGATTCCGTTCTCGACAGTATCGACGGAGAATACAACCGACTCGTCTAACATCTTCACGGTAGTGCTAAAAAAGAAGAGAGTCTACAAGTAGCCAAGAGACGATTCTCTTCGAAGACTCTCGAGCTGATACGCCAGCGTGGAATCGCGCGAGCTACAGGCAATCATCAGCAAACGTCCAAAGTTGCGAAGCTATGCATAGAAGCGATAAAGGAAGACTGAAAGAGAGAAAGGCAGCAGTTATGAAGCGCCGAGGCTGGGAAGAGAATTCGTGAAGCCCGATTCGCGATTTCGCCAATCACGAGGTCAAGATGACTTCCCTTAGTGTCCTGACTTAACAGTTACTGCATTCCGAAAGGCAATACAGAAGGTCATCCACGACATCCACTCAGATCTCTTCGGCAGCCACGTCTGCCGGCCTACTCACCATCTTAGGCAAGACAGATATAACGCTCCTTCAATTCTTCCTTCCAAAATTTGACATGCCATCACGTCGATGAAGAATGGCACGGCGCCTGATCCCGACAGGATTAAACCAGAACATCTAAAGAGTTCGCCACCAGTGGTCGTCAGAACTCTGGCTAGACTCTTTACGCGGTACCTGTTGGAATGCCAAGTGCTCACGTCGTGAAAAACTAGCAAGTCTGTTTTGCTGTACAAGAAGGGAGATCACGACGATATTGGCAATTATTGCCTCTGCTTCTGTAATCTACAATTTTTTCACACGCGTCGTCCTAAACAGGATTGGCAGAATATTAGAGGACGGGCAGTCAGGCGACCAAGCAGGGTATCGGAGAGGGTTTAGTACAATCGATCATACCCTCACTCTAACAACACATACACCCTTGCAAGACTCATTGAAGTATCGCGAAAGTACAAAATGCCTTTATGTCTTCCGTTCATCAATTTGAAGAATACCTCTGATACCATCGAGACAGAAGCGGTAATCGGAGCCCTGAGCAACCAGGGTGTTCCTACTCAATATATAAGGATGCTTCGTAAGCTCTACCACAACTTCACGACCAGGATTTCACCATTCTACAAGGAAGTCATTATCAACGTATAGAGAGGTGTCCGGCAAAGCGATACTATTTCACCCAAACTTTTCAGTGCCGCTCTCGACAAAATCATGCGTCATATGAAAGAGAAACGCATGGGAGTAAAGGTCGCCGGCCGCCACCTCTATCGCCTCCACTTTGCAGACGACATCGAGCTTATAATACCGAACATCGAGCAGGCAGAACGAGTGCTGGCCAAGTTTGACAGTGCTCGTGGAAAGATCGGCTCACAACTGAACCCAGAGGATGTTATGAGAAACGAGATGTTCCTGATGCTCCTTTCACGCTGAACGGAACGAATAACTCTGGATGTTCTAGCTACGTGTATCTAGTTCGGGATGTCAACATGATGAACGATCTAGCTCCGGAGCTGAGTGGAAGTAAACGCGCTGCGTGAGGAGCACTCAAAAATATCGAGGGAGTAGTGAAGAAGACAAAGAACATCCAGCTTCGCGTTCACCTTCTCGACACTGCTGTCTTTCCAGCATTGACGTACGGCTCAGAGACTTGGACTCTACGAAAGCATGATGAACATGCTGTTAGCGTTACTCAACGCGCTTTGGAAATGATGATGCTCGGGATTTTCCCATGCATGCAAATGCAGAAGAGAATCCAAATAAATTCTACTTCTTAAAACAAACGATTGCACCTAGAATGTACTGCTCGATGGAGCGCGTGTTCCGAAGCCGCATCAACCCAACCTTTGAATAAGAGAAGAGCGGTAGAAGGAGAAGGTTCGTCGCTAAAGGGATTGATTAGCGTCCTTTTGTCACTTTCTGGGCACAACTTTTCAGGAAACAGTATAGTTGTTTTCATTGTTGTATGCGTAATTATATAGACAGCAGAAGTAATCACATACAGTAGCGCTCAAAAGTATTTGGCGAGCTCCTTCAGTTATAATTTTCAGTCGTAACTTCTTTCCTACTAGATCTAATCATGCGAAATTTCAATATGTGCAGCATGGGTGTAGCGCGGATACTTACCACTATTAACCTGCAATCTGATCATGTTCCAGGCATCCCAAAGGGCTTGAACAAGAAATCAACTGGAAATAGGAATGATGGCTCTTCTAGGCGTCCTTTCCTTTTTGCCATGTCTTAAGTGTACGAGCGCTAATGTCGAACCCAGAAGAGAAGAAAAACGTACATAGGGTTCGAATAACTGCAGAAGTCACAAACTTGCTTTGAGCACAGTCTACAAACGCCTCCCCATCAGTATGTGGGTATGGCTGTTTTGCAGTCAAGTAGTGTAGGACAGTGTAAAGTATGCCTCAGCTAAACATATCAAAATTTCATGCGATTTGCTCCACCGAGAAAACAGTTACGGCCGAAAAGGCTTGGCCGAATACTTTCGAGCGCTACTAGATTATTGAAATGTTCTAAATAATAGGGATTGAAGGTATTGAACCTTCCTTTCATATCTTCCTTCTTGTGAGCGAGCAAATTTGGGGGAAGCTACGATCTCCACCATCTCACCATTATCTACCTTACTATCTGACCAGCCGGGCTCTCCCTGCTTCGGTGTTGCAGTTGAAATACATTACCAACGCCTGTCATTCCTGCTTTTCTCCTTTGTTTGAAAAAAAGAATAGTCAGTAGCAGCTCCATATCGAGGAGTAAAATTCGACCTTGGCCGGAATTTGATGACCATCAACCATCGCTTTATTTACAGCTATGTTCCGACCACATCTCTGGGGTTTGAACACTGTAAGACCTGAGTTAACGAATATGTGAATACACTGTGCATAGTCTGGAAAGTTTTCAAACAAAGTCAAAGGCACTCACCTTCATGCCTTCCCTGCCACAAAGTCTGCTCCACCTAAGTTTCTTCTGTTCACTTTTTGCCCTTTTTCAAATAAAGATTTTCGAGCAGGCGTGCATATTTTTGTTCTAACCCTATTACCCTTTTTTATGCCCAGCCTGAACCTTTGACAGTTTCATCGGGTTTTATGAGTTTAGCTTAGCATTGCGTATTCTTAGTAAAGTAAGGTGGAGTTCAGCTCGAGTCATGTGCGCTCAGGTGAATTGGACCATCCCCTACTTGCTCCGATTCAACTGCTCATTTTCGCCGAGTGAAGATTACTTTGGACGAGTCCGTCCCCCTCTCCCCCTCCCCTGTAAAAATGGTCCATTCCTTCCACTCACCGTTGATGTTACCACCCTACCGCCTATGCCCTTTATAAACTCGAACCTTTGGGTACACAAAGACAGGAATTAAGCATCTCTGATGAAACTTTAATCTGCCACGCCCCCACCCCTCTTGGTGCCTACAATCTACCGTTTGGTCCCATCCTTCGGCCTGTACCCCTATCAAATTTCAAGTTCCAGAGATCCAGGTATAAGAGAACAAGAACTATGAATTTCTGGTCGAAGACGCATACATACACACAACCACTCATCCACCACCCAAACGCACACATGCGCACATATGCCACACACATACACAAACCACACACACACACGAACACATGCAACACACAAACACAACACTCACAACACAAACAGAAAGGAACACACACATTTATTCACACATACAAACGCACGCTAAGCGCATCATATACGTATCGTGCCGTCGAGTATGCGTTTTCACACCGATACACATATAACCTCCTTAGAACACGAACTTTTCTTGCGATTATCGCACTGTGAATGCGTACCTTCGAGTACGATAAGAGAGCAAATTTAAATTGCTTGAGGGAACTGTGAAATACTTTTGAGGATTCTACCCTTTCTTTGGCCGAAAACCAGCATATCCGTTCGAACTTTGATCTTTTTGAATTCTCAACGCAACAACTAGGATGACAGCAAGCGCATCAACTGTGACATCAGTACTTTGTCGAATAACAATTGACGTCAATGACCGCTTGACATCGGCGTGGCATGGATTCGATTAGGTTGTCGATCTTCTCGTGTACATGTTTTTCCGTGCGTGTGCCTGTTTTTCCGTGCGTTATGGAGTTGAGGAAATTCTTTAGGCTCTAGTTTTGAGGCCTTCGAGCTGCCGCTCCAGTCATTCCCACAGATGTTCGACGGGATTCAGATCGGTGCATCGCAACGGCCACGCAGCAGGGTAACGTGGTAGAACTGAAACACTCGGCGGTTGTATCCAAGTGTGCTAAGGGTAATTGTTCTGATGGCGTATGAACCCAGTGCGGGCAGCACATACGGTCAGATTATTCTCAAATCAGTGAGCTACGCACGCTCATGCGTGCACCACACGTCCACAACCGCTCATCTACGATCTTGCTCGAGAAAAGCAGTAAAACATTTTTATGTTCCGTATAAACGACACTGCTTCACCCAAAATCGCCCTTGAGTTTCATTCTCGGAAATTGCGCATTAGAGTTAAGCACTCAAAAGCAAAATATCCTTTCAAGAGCGTAGCTGTCATTACATTTATATCGAAAATGTCGTTCTAGTTTGATTGTAGGTAATTGCGATCGGGGCGGAGGTGCAGAAAAGCACTGGCTTGTTCATCGACCGGCCACCGCAAGTCATTGCCCAGGCCACATACGCATTCAATACGCCACTACGATTCTGGATGGAAGTCGAATGTGCGAGACCCTTCTGATGGGATTGGTTAACGCCCAAAACATTATTCAATTGCGCATCAGAGATGTAATGGAAAACAGTCAGCAAAGTGTTCGGTGATGCCTTGTACCAACAGATGCCCATGTAATTCGTTTCCTACCCTACATTCTCTCTTCTCTAAAAAAATTGGTTAGCGTGAGATCTACTTCCCCACCGCGCTCACGTGATCTCCACGCTCTTGATCGTGCCTACGTGACTTTTGCGAGGATACAAAAACGGGCATACAAACAGACGCGCAAAGTTAGCGCTTCATAGAGGATTAGCAGAAATCAGTGGTTCCTTCACTGGACAAACAAACAGGCTTTTCCTAAACGACGTCGTGCAGTGCCCACTGACGGTTTTGGTTCCTCGGGCGCCTGTTCTCACATGATTGTTGGCTGCAGTGAGATCCGACATTCTTCTTTTTTTGCATTCTTTGCAAGCCGCACATAGCTTCCTTCTTTAAAGACGTCATCGCGTCTTTTGATCTCAAAAGGACATCATTGTCCCTTGAATTATAAAATTCGAGTCTTGTGTGACCTCCGAATATGGTCTCAACATAGTCTCGCCGCAAATTGCGTTTCCCCGAGTGCCCAAGATAGCCTGAATAGCCTGCATCGTACCTCAGAGAAGGAAGCATGAAGGGGCTAAGGAGAAGGCAAGTTAGAACGTGGAGGTCGCAGCGCTCGATCACTGATAAGGATTTGAAGAGGCTCTCTAACAGGAAGCCACCAAAATACAGCCGTATCACAGAGTAAAAGATAATTTAGTGATGTGCCGCGTGTACGCAACACGACCCAGAGTGAACTAGGATTAGTCACTCTTGAAGACAAGTTTACGATAATTTTGAGGAGGCACCCGTTTTTATTCAAAAAGCGGAAGTATAAGTTGGGAGTAGTTCATCGGTAGTGAAGAGAGGGAGGGAATTCACCGGTTCCGAAAGAAATATGGCTCCTTAAAAAGGTAAAATAGAGCTTGGACGAGATTACCATGACGGGAATAACATGGAGATTTCAGTTGTCGCAATCAAGGACCTAACTACGTCAAGCCCGGACTGTACAGAACTGCCTTTCACTGTCGCTATAGGTCATGACATGTTGTTCGAACCTCCTACATAGGTTCCCTAGTGATCGTTGCAGCCTCCAGGATGCCATTGAAATTCGTTCGAGGATACACATTGTGCAATCTTTGGACCTCTATTACTTCATAATTACCCCTTTCATCGACCTAATAGCGCCAGACATGGCATACGAGCGGACCTCGAATTCAGTCCATGGGGAAACCTCAGAAACCACTTTTATCGTGAGCTGTAGCTGTAAGCCGATGTAGAAGCACATCGCGGTTCTGAAGAAGGATAGTTCATCAGCGACCGGTTTACCCAATCCTGCAAAAAAATCTCAAAGAAAAATATGCATTTTATCTTTACTGAATTTTTAGAAGGCCGTAACGGCAGAAGTGCATCGCAGAACATTTGAAGTGACGAGGGATAAGCGGTGTCCCTTTCAACTTACGAAAACTGCAAAATTGACTATTATCATGGCACAAGAAAAAAAGCAGGTTGGGGAAATCAAAAAACAGCTAAAGAACTACCGAAAATAAATAAAAAGTAAAGGATTCTACCCAAACAATAAACCAAGAAAAAGGAAAAGGAAAAACGAAAAAGAACATGAAGGAAAGTCACGGCAATTGCTACAGAAACACTGATTCTTGCCGTGAGCATTCAAGCACACTTAACTCTTTGCGGGCTACATCCAGCTTAGTCATTTCGCAGCTTGGATATGGGTGTGCAAGCCAGTTGAATTTGCGAGCTGTAGTGACAGAACTTGCAACAGAATTTCAACGCGATTCGATTCCGAGATGTAGTTGCAGTGGCGAACTATCACACACGAATAGCCATGGGTTCGAATCACGGATTGATATCCGTCTAGGCTTTCCGAGCCTTACATCCCTCGGAGTGGGTTATTTGGTGCCATACTCGTCTGGGAGGTTAGAAGCACTGACTTGTAACATCGGCCTGCCAGTCATTGTATAGGCTACATACGAATTCAATTAGCAACTATGATTCTAAATGGAAGCCTAATGCGTAGGAGCAATTCTTGGACAGGTTTGATTGACGTCCCAAGACCCTGTCCTTCATCCTTCATTCCTTCTGTTGCTTAAGAAAGAGGTTCTCACTGTGAAGATTGTAGAAGCGACCTGTCGGCACAGCTGCCAGTGTTCGTTGCTCTACAATGAAAGGGGAGCAGTGAACAAAATAATGCCTGAAGGCGCGCTCCCATATGGATGGTCTGTTCAAGGGATCAAATCAAACCATTTCTCGTCTAGGCTAATCAAACCTATAACAGATACAGGGGCCGTGGAATGGTGGAAGATTCATTAATAAGAATGAAAACACTGACTCGCACATTGACTGGCCTAAATGGATCGCATGAGCCAAACACGCCTCCATAAGCCATTGCGATTCTTGATGGAGTGCAGTGCGGGATGAAAATAACGGTCATTTTCTTAAGCTCTCAACTAAGAAGAGTGGAGTTATGAAAAAACGTAAGCGGCCTAATAACATGCATTAGTTTTTCAGAGTCTCTATCAAAGCGGGAATTAGCAGAACACCATGTTGAATACTAGCGAAATCGTTGGCACCATCCGAAATGAGTTCACTGACATCAGTGTTATTATGTAGGTGGCGAAAAGTTTTGAGACAATTCTGCCTAGTCTGCCTAGACAATATTTGAAGTAGTCGTTGAAAGTAAGTAATCGTCGACTGAACGATGTTCTATCTAAACCACTATCGGAGTCTTCTGCTTCATCATTATGAAACTTATCGCTTCGACACTTAGGCTTGGAATGAGATGGTGAGTGATAGGCAGGAGTGACTCCCTCTTGTCACCCACAACAAATGGCACGATCGCTTCCTATGAGAAGAGATTTGCTTCGACGAAGTTTGTATATGCGGACGTCCACTGCCCTCAAATACCGACACTGTTCTAGCTCCCCGTCAGAGCAGTCCTCCTCAAAGTCTCAGAAAATGGAGAAGACTATCTCTGCTCTCCAATCCACCATCCACGACGTTCTTCGCAGAAGCCGCTTTCAAAACGGGACTCTTCGCAAATATGGCACATCTTTGATTGAGTAGGAGCGTCGAGTGCGTGTGAGTGTGTGTTAGAAGCCCCTCGACTCTAAACGAATGACGACGTCAAGACTTCATTACTGCTCAGGATCAAAAGTAGGTGTTTTACGAAAATCCACACAGAGAATCGCAATGCCTACCAGCGGGCGTAAGGCCACAGCCTGCCATAAAACGAGGCGCTCACACCAAGAAAGACATGAGCTCAGTCTTCCTCCGCTCAACCGGCTTTTTTTTCTATGGAATCCTACCAAAGTGTAATGTGATATACGTACGAGTATTCTGTTAACAAGTGAGAGAGATGGTGTTTCGAGCCCTCATTTCACCCCGGTTTCAAGGAAATTTTCGATTGTGGTGGATAATGCTCGACCATTCCGCGCAAAAACGTCGATGGACAAGCTGGAAAGGCTTGGTACAACCTGACGACTCCGCTCCGCACATATTCATCTAACCTAATGACTGCCATACTTTCAGAAGCCCATGGGCCTGCTCTAAAGAGAAAAAAATCGCCAACTGTGAAGAAGTCGAAAAGGTGGTAGATCAATGAATTACATCACGACTCTCTTCATTCCAGAGGAATGGCATCAATGCCATGTCCGGTCGATGGAGAGATATTGTGGCTACGAGGGGCCACCATCATGACCACTTATCAAACTTCATTGTGGTAGTTATTTTGTGTTGAAGAACCGAATGGATTTTCCCAAAACTTTTCGGACACCCTTGAATATATGGTGATTGGAGGAAGTGAGAATGGGGAAATTGTTTCGCCACGAGAGTAGCTCAGTTTTAGGTCCATCAATTAGATCGGGCGGCTGAAGCCGGTTTTTCCTCTTTCTTGTCTCAACGTTGATCCGCCACCTAGCACACTCCGAAGTTTGAAAACTCTGACCAAGAATACAGGAGCTATGATTTTTAGCAAAGGCACACCAACATACTTCGTTCATCATTTCCTCTCACCCCAATTTGAGTGCATGCTTTCAATCGAGGTACGCTGATTCCATCACGCCCCACACATCCCACCTCTCTATGCCTCCGCGGGCCGAATCTAGTTCACTTACCGTATACCACCCACCAACGGTTTCATAACTTTGCCGCCTACACTCGTTTCAAATTCGAACGCTCCAGGTCAAAATTAGCAATTTGCGCGTCCGCCCTCACGAGTTCTGCCACCTACCGCTAGTATTCCTATCTTCGAACGCTCTATGTGCATGGGGACAGTAGTTGTGAACATCCGCTCAAACCCCGCACACTGGGTGATATCCGGTTCTGCAACTTAGCACAAGTGCTCTCATCATGCTGCCAGTATTCCTACGGAATTTGAACTTCCTAGGTGAACGGAATTGATGAATTAAGAAAAAAAAAGAAAAAAACAGTAGTTATGAATTTTCGCTCAAATCCCACCCATTGCAGGCGGAGTCCGGGCCTGCCACTCACCATGAGTGATCCATCCAGTCGCCTTTACTCTTACCAAATTTGAATGCTCTAGGTCCACGGGGACAGGACACACAAACACACCAATTCACACTCAGCGGATTATATAAGCAGGATTAATAGTTCTACAATCTTCACTGTCGTGCATTCTTGCTTAGCCGTCACCACGTCGAATAGCTTGCCAAATACACAGAATTATCTCCTTCCATGCCCAACGGGTTCCGAGACCTTCTTGGTACCCCTGGTCTGAATACGGCTGCCTATATCAGGACACAGTATTCGTGGTCTTTTCCACTGAGTATGTTTTTGATCAACGTTGTGAGCGCCTAAGGTTGAGTCGCACAGACGATAGGGCCTCTTTTCAATCCTCTTCGCGTTGTAAAAAAAACTCGAGACAGTTTGACCAAGTTTTAAAGATTACGGGGTAACTCCGATCTAAGGACCACTGTGGACCTGACTGGCAGCAGCTCATGGCAGGTTGGGAACACATTCACTTCTGTTTAATCCGACAGCATGACGAAGGCATGGAGTTCTCGTCATCATCTTCCCTTCCCCTCGATTTTTGAAGTCATTTTTCATAAGGATGACGAGCCAGCTGAAAGCAGTGATGTAAGCGCGGCATTAGTATATACATATAAGGTGCGGGTAGAGATAGGAGCCGTCAGGATTTGTAGCAGAAAGGAATGACATCAATTCTGTTTATGTCAAGGCAGGTCGCAGGGAGACGTTTATGATGCTATACAACGTTCCTTTTATCATTAAATATCCTTCGAATTACTAATTCATACACATTAAAGATAAACAAATTTGGGAAAAGCAACGGTCGCTAGTGCCTCAAGACTTGCGGAGTAATTTGGCCTCAATCTCGCTTTTAGGAGCCAAATGCGCCGTGCAATCCTTAAGCAACTTAACATATGAATTTCTGAGTATGAATTTAGGTATCACCTCCATATCATACCTTTAATACCTTCTGACTTTTAACACTTTTTTACGATCATTATGAGTATTGTCTCTTACCTTACAATCACCTCCGTAGACGAACTCAATCAGTGACGTAGGATCTACCAGTGGTGAGGAAGGGTTTGGTTGAATTGCTCTATCTGCTCGAGGCATGAGCAAAATCCTGAAAATCTCTTTGTAGGTGCTGTAACAACCAAGTTTTCATTGTAAGACTCGATGCAGAAGATCTGCTCACAATTTCACTAATTGTTGTCAAAAGAGGATTTGTTTGTGAATCAAAAATTCTTCATGAATGTTGTAACTATATGATCAACTGGACAGTTTCCATCATGATGATAAATATCATATTGATAATTTTCTTAGAGTACAACTCTTTTTATTGAACGTCAAGCTCGTAGTTGGGTAGCGCCGTATAAAAGTGAAGGTATGTGGATTTTTTCGCAAGGGAAGGATAGTTGATCGCAGTGGTCATTTAAGATGAGATATATACCGCTCTAGGTGGTTTCAAAGGCTGATTTTAAATCTCCGTTTCAAATCTGCTGAGTGATTGGAGGAATAAAGCTACAGAACCAATGAATCCCTGTGTTATACCACTGTGTCGAACACTTAACCGAACCCAGCAAAGCCTGGTGCTGTGCAATGGGAGCGCAGATGGTACGACGGTGGACTGAGGGCCATGACATCTGGGTTCGCATCCTCAATGTATGCGCTCGTTTTCCACTTGCAGGAATGCACCCTCAATGCTTGCTAAACGTTTTTTAGCTCAATACTGATATCTACGGAGCTCCCTAACATTTAAGGATCAAGGAGAAGAGTAATCCAATAAAAAGTTTTCGTATCATCACTGACCAACGGATACTCCTCCATATCCATACACTCAAAAGAGTTTCGAAAGAAACTGGCAGCTCCTTGCGATTGCAGTAGAGGGTAGTGGAGTAAATCATCTGATCAGAGCCCTTCCCAGAGGGAAGACGGTCCTCACATTTGAGGAACTGCCCGCAAGCGCTGGTACAAGTTGGTTGACTCTTTGAAAAATGCTGTGAAACAATAGCTGATCGACCTATGCGCACATATGATAATCCGCTGACTGCAAGAAATCCTTCCTCGAAGTAAGTGAGGGTGATGCAGTAGGACATGATACCATGGATAGACCCAACATTCAACCCACCTACGAGTTGCTTTAAACATATCCACTATGGAGATTTTATTCCTGATTTTACTCGTCATCTAGTGGAAATGACTCGTGCATGAAAATCTTATATTAATTTATGATAGCTTATTGTTCCAAGTTATCCGCAAATCTCCGTCGCCAACAAATCGATCTCCACGTGATACATCTGATAGTTACGACCTTATAAGTAATCATAATTTGTCGGTAACGGATCATTTCGACAGCTCATGGTCTCTCTCAATTCCCCTCGATTTTCTTATATGGCGGTCGGTCGTGACGAAACATAACTTGTTTGTCATGCACGAAAAAGTGCAGCCTTTTTTGACAAACATGGTGTAGAAGGCTATGGACTCCTCCACCACCACCATAGAACAGATGCTCACGGGCCAGATCACAAAGTTAGAGACTACATCCTACTCTGGAATCTTTAAACTTACTGGATTCTCTCGCGATGGTATGAGTCCATCGTCACTATTATGATCATTGTGTACTCCTTTCATGGACTCGTTACCTCGCAGTGGGTGACGTGCTTGTAGTGGGTGCTATATAGCACCAAAAAGTGTTGTTGGAAACCTCTTTATCACAGCTATGCTACATGAACGAAAGGCCTTCAACGAGCACGATGACACCATGTTGGGGGAGAATTTTTCGCTTGTAATATGTTGAAGAGCACTTGATCCGATGACATTTGACAACTTTCTCCCTGAAGCCTTCAAAGCCCATTTTGGCGGCCATTCAAGGTTCACTTTTTGTTGGAGTGCTCCTCCTGTATTACCTTTTCTGTGTTATCAAAATATGAGGCAGCTCTAAGTGGTCAATACTGGCCTAAACTTTTGAAAGCGTTTAGGACGCACTTCATGGTAGAGCAAAACGAGCACATGCATCAAGGATCCAATCCTTGGTATAATGCCCACCATTCCACCATACTACCAGTTGCACCAACGCTGGGCAGTTACGGTTCTTTCTCGATTCGGTTGAGTACTCGATGCATTTGTAAAAGACAGAGAGGCATCGTTCCCGTAACTTTCTTCCCAGAATCGTTTAGCACAAGTCTCATCTTGAACAGCCGCTGCGACCATGTACCCCTCCCTTGTCAGGAGGAATTCCAACAGTGGTTCCTAGAGTTCCTCCGTGCTGGGTCGTTATACCGTCTGTTCCTCGCAGGCGATCCACGCATACGAGTGTGGAGAGTCTGTGGGTGCAGTTGGTATCCTGCCGATCGACTCGGCCAAAAGCTTGCATTCGAGTGACTGGGAAGTATCTGGGAGGCGATTCGGGGACGCCTCCAAAAACAAAGCCCCTTGCCCACTTCGGGATAGCCTGACAAGCCCTCAGAGTCAATAGTCCCCACGTCAGAAAAAAGAACAATGCTACTAGTTGCTCAACGAGTCATGAGAAACAACAAACGGTGATTCGTTTCGCCACATTTGCTCAGACGAATCACAAGGTGGAGTTGACTCCCGTGGCTCGTCAGTAAGTAAGAGTCAACTCCACCATAGATTAACTGACCATATGAATATATAGATAATAAAAATGATAAAGGGCAAACACGAACAAATTAAACCATAGAACAAGAAAAAAGCAAAATGTTAGCTGTGGACTAAAGAATAGGCTATATAAATGGGGGCCTAAAAACTTAAAAATATATTAAGTTTGCCTTCCAATGTACGTGTGATGCTCAGATATATTGGAGCATGCTATCATAAGGCCACCTATTGAGAAGCACAACTTAAACTATTCCCACTTTTACTAGTGCACGTACCAGATTAACCTGAATATAACTGAATATTATAATAACACGAATGTTATTGGGAATAAATAAATAAAATAACTTAATATATATAATTAGTATGCTATTGTTAGGTTTCAACAATTTCTTTACAAACTCATATATGACTTCATAGTTATAATCAAAGGAGTACTTATACACAATAAACTTGTTTTTATATACACTCTTCACTACATTAGCTAAAATGAATTCCTTAGTGTATCCATTATCTATCAAGATTTTAACTAAATTTTTAATGTTGGAGATATATGTTGTAATATTACTACAAGTATTTGCTATTCTAAGACATTCCGTATAAATAACTGAAGCTTTATTGTTAGTTGAAATATTTGAATTTATATGCGGGAATCGGTTAACCTTGAATCCAAAATCATCTGTTTTATTATAACTATGACTGTGTTTTATTATAACTATAACTGTGTTATAATTCTATCATTATCAATTGTTAGGGTTGGATCCAAATAATTACTATAACTATTAGTAATGCGTGTTTTTTAAGAACTAAATTATCTTTATACACCTCTTTAAGACCCATTTCTATGCTTTTTTCGTGTTGATTGTGTACTATCCATATATCTAAATGGAATGATGATAATATCTTCATCCTTCTTGATATTACTTGCATACTTAAATTCCATATTAGACAAAGTGAGATCTGCTAATATTGGACTAAAATTACCTCCTTGAGGAACTTCAACCTTTGGTTTATAAATTTGTTCACCATAAATATAAAAACTATTATTTAAAATATATTCTATGAAATATAAAAGATCCTCTATCCTATAGTACCTGAACGTTGAATTATCTATTGCATTATCTGTGTAAAAAGTATAATAGCCATTTGTAGCAATATAGCGTTTACTACTATTCTTAAAGCATACATTAAGAAGTTCTTTAATGTTTTTAATTATGTCTGTGTGCTTTAAGTTGGTGAACATGTCAGTGAAGTCAGCTGTATATATTCTAATGCTCCTTCCTGTTACGCAATTTAAGTTGTGTGCTATATCAATATTATCAATGGCCCAATATGTTTTTATTGTACCCTTTCTTTCTTGAACAACATTAACATAATTGATATAGTGTTTCTTAATATATGTAAAGACTGTATGTAATTCTTGAGCTAAGAGCTTCATGCTGCTCCCTCTGGCCCCTGTGATGAATCTGAACTTGACCGGATCTTTATGTAGTTTTGGTAGAGCATATGTAATGGAGATTTCCATCTCATCTGCTATTTTCAGATTATTACTAGCACAAAAAAGTTTATGTCTAGATATAATTTCTAATTTGCTCTCGTAATTTATAAGTTCCTGGCAAGCTGCACGTTGGGTATCTACACGCCGAAAACAGTAGCAGAATGGGCCTTATTCCCCTGAACCTGAGGGAGCCCCCAATACGGCAGCGTTGGGTAGGACCGCTCGGGAGAGGCTGCTAAAATCTCAGGGCCAAAACATGCTGCCCAAAAGGAGAAGGACTAAGATGGCGATCTGTACATTTAACGCACGGACGCTTGCATCGGAAGCGTGTATAGAAAATCTGATGATGCAAACCAGTAAGATCGCGACGAGACGAGGAGGCCTCGCCCGCTACACGCTGTATCTGAGACTGGAGAAGAACTGTTCCTTGGAGCATGCGACAGTAGAGGCGTCGGCGGCGTAGGTGTCCCCGTCAATACGCACTTGGCCATGAACATCGATTCGTACGAAAGCTTAACAACCCGAATCGGACGTTTGCGATTAAGAAGATGTGGCTCAACCCAAGCTCTAACCATCTTTGTTGCTTACGCACCAACATCGAACTACGAAGAAGAGGAATTGGCAGCGTTTTATATGGACCTGGAGAGGCTCTACAGCGAAGACCACACTTTCTTCAAGGTCATCGTCGGTGATTTTAACGCCAAGATTGGCACCAGAAGAACGGCTGAAGAGCTTCACAACGTGACTCACGGAGTGGAATGGAATGAGCAGGGTGAAAGGCTGTCTGAGTTTATCATGACGACCCCCCACCATCCATGGTAACTCGCAGTTCCAGAAGCCCTCTCATTTAAGATGGACATGGGAGTCACCTGGTGGACGGTTCCATAATGAAATAGACCACATCATCTTTAATCGGAGAATTTGCCTGACCGACGTCGCTGCTGTTCCTAAGTTTTACACGGGATCGGATCATCGTCTCCTCTGCGCTTGATTCTCCTTCTCAGTGCGTGGAGAGAGAGATATGAAGTTCAGGAGGCAAAGCCCCAAGACCACTATCAACTGGNACAATCGATCATACCATCGCTCTAACAAGGTCATCTAAGTATCGCGAGAGTACAAAATGCCACTATGTCTTACCTTTATCGACTTGAAGAAAGCCTTTGACACCGTTGAGAAAGAAGCGGTAATTGAAGCCCAGGCAACCAGGGTGTTCCTACTCAATATATAAGGATGCTTTGTGAGCTCTACGACAACTTCACGACCAAGATTTCACCATTCTACAAGGAAGTCATTGTTAACGTGAAGAGAGGTGTCCGGCAAGGCGATACTATTTCGCCCAAACTTTTCAGTGCCGCTCTCGAGAATATCATGAGTCATTTGGAATGGGAAGACTCGGGAGTGAAGGTCGACGGCCGCTTCCTACATCACCTCCGCTTTGCAGACGACATCGTGCTTATAACACCGAACATCGAGCAGGCGGAACGAATGCTGGCCGAGTTTGATAGTGCCTGTGGAAAGATCGGCTTGAGGCTGAACCTAACGAAGACGATATTCGTGAAAAACGGACTGGTACCTGATGCTCCTTTTACGTTAAACGGAACGAATATCTCCGAATGCTCTAGCTATGTGTATCTAGGTCGGAAAGTCAACATGATGAACGACCTAGCTCCAGAGCTGTGCAGAATGAAACGCGCCGCGTGGGGAGCATTTAAGATATCGAGGGAGTAGTGAAGAAGACAAAGAACATCCGGCTCCGCGCTCACTTTTTCGACACTGTGCTGTCAGCGTTACTCAACGCGCTTTGGAAAGGACGATACTCGGAATTTCTCTATACGCGCAAGTGCAGAAGGGAATCCGGAGTTCCGAGCTCCGTCAACGAACGAAGATCAGGGATGCCGTTGATTACGCCAAGAAATCGAAGATCAGGTGGGCCGGATACGTTATGCGATATAGTGATGATCGTTGGGCCAAGGCGGTTACTGACTGGATCCCTCGGGACATCAAACGAACTCCAGGAAGGCCGCCAACGAGATGGTCAGACTTCTTCACGAAAGCTCTGAACGAAAGGAATGTTGAACCTCATGTCCCTTAAGCGAGGACGATTCACTGGACCACTCTGGCTCGTAACATGGACGAATGGAGACGTTACTGGCGCCCGCTCGAGGAAGTCGATGATCAACGGGACGACAGGTGACAGGTGACAGGTGACAGGTGATACAGGGTGGAGATGGTGTAGAAGCAAGCGCTTCCCTTCACAAGAACATGGTCACGGGTTCAAATCTCTTATCGACAGCTGAATACTCCAACCAACCCTTCCATCTCTCCGGAGTCGATTGATTATTACCAGACTCGTCTGGGAAGATAAAAGCACTGACTTGTGCATCAGCTGGCCACAGAATATCATTGTCATACGCAGTTTATATGCCACTGCGTTCTGAATGGGAGTTGAATACGTGCGTGCGTCCCACTGACGGGATCGATTAACGCCCCAAAATTTTATCCTTATACTCTACCGTCCATTGTACTAGAGAACGTTCCAAGCCAATAAAGAAGATTGAGGATACTTCCGTAATGGTAGAAAAACATATTGAAAGGACGATTTGACGTCGTAATTGTTTGTAGAGTTTGACCATAGTCAACAACCCCAGAAGGAAAGACGCGTTTCAAAATATATAATGCATTAGTCGCTGAACGCATCAACAGGGATGCGGTTTATTTCGAAAACAAGCTCTGCCGGAGCCGAACGCGGAAAGCTCTACCAAGCTGTTCTTCTTCATAAGGTTGTGTTTCCAAGGTAAAACGGGTAATCCGTCTTTGATTGGAGGCAATTGCAGTACATAGTCAACAGGAATAAAGCTAAACTTCTAAGACAGCACTTCCAGAAAAATTTTGCACTTCACGCCATTTCCTTTATTAGAACTCTACACTCCTTTTTCCTCTAAGAAAACAACTGTAAGCTCAGGCTATAATTATAAGATTGCTGACATTTCGAGAAAATAGTCGGCGTGTCGGTGTGCGTGTGTGCGTGTTAGAACGAAAATTCATAACACCTGTTCGTGTAAATCTAGAGCGGTTCAAATTCGATAGGGATGCAGGCGGCAGAATGGGAGCACCGAACACAGGCGGCAAGTGGTAAAGGTTTGTGCAAAACTTTGTAAGTGAAAGAAAATGCGTAACTTATATCTCTAAGACCCGGAGAGTTCAAACTTATCGGGAGGATTGGAATACAGACCGAAGGGCTAGACCACGCTCACAGGAAACAGGGCATTTGCGGAACTGCCAATTTGATACTGGAACGTCCAACTTTGGTAGCAGTAAAGGCGGCAGGACGAGAAACACCGATAATAGGTCCGCCCGCCCAAGAGGGTGAGACATGCGTGAAAATTTTCGCTTTATGGGACATCCATAACTCGTTCCTATGGACCAAGCGGGTTCAATCCCGATAAGATAGAAAACAGGGAGTTTTGACTTTTTGTTTTTGACTTTTGAGTTTTTTGACTGCGCTGGATTTCATTTGGGGAGGAGGGTGGCAGGGGAAAAGAGGAAGAGGAGGCGAATGAAGTGAGAGAACGGATCGTGCGTTGAATAAACGCAATAGAGTAGAGTGAAAATACGAAAACAATCTGAAATAAGTGGGGAATGAATCGAATGACTTATACATACTGGCTTTGAGCAGGTCCGTCTAGCGGGAGGAGGGCACGAAGTGTGTCTAAATGTTGAGCCGAAATTCACTAATTCCACTGTTCTCCTTTACCAGAGCGTCCGAATATGGAAGGAATGCAGGCAGCGGGCCAATTTCGATATGATAAAAATAAGCCGATGTAAGCTGGGCGGTCAGACTTTCTTATGGAATTTGTAGTCCCCTGCTCTTAGGAAATGTCTGTAAATTCACTCGAGAAAGCCCTCCTCTACCATCTGAAAAGTACCGTCTATGAGCATCACTTCTACTTTCGCAGAGGGGTTCGGAAAAACTTTAAAGAAACACATTCTGGCACCCTATGAGCGAACACATTATCCTACTATCGGTTTGCCCGATTGATGCCATGCTTTCCTCCTCTTGCCTCCTGTATTCCTACCAAGTTTTAGCGCTCTTGATAGAATTTGACATTTCTAGAGCAAGCCCCGCCCCTTGTGGGCTTGCCCTGCCACCTGCCATCAACGTATAAACAGTGTTCCCGTCTTGCCTCTTAAACTATTTGCGTTTTAGATTCAATATGACATTCTTGAGAAGACCCCGCCCCAGAAGCACTCGACTCCACTCAATGTGCATGGGGTGTGCGTGAAAATTGGCAGCTTGGACCTGAAGCACTCAAATTTGCCAGGAATAAAGACGACGGGGGGGGGGGGGGGGGCGGACCATAAATGGATTAAACGTACTTTCAAAGAAAACACGCAGTCAAATTGGAGTGAGAGGGAATGAACTCAATACACGAAGTGCGTCATTGTGTGTGGTGTGTTTCGCTGAAAATCGATACCTCCTGTATTCCTGGACCAGAGATTTTAAACTTGAGAGAGGACAGGCGCCGGGTCAACTTCGATTCGGGAACGAGGAGAGCCCAGCGTCACCCAAGCGATCTGACTGGTTGATTATATAGATAAATAGTGTCAGATGTAGCATCTGCCTCCTGCCGGAAGGGAGACACTGCTCCTGAAAGCGGCGTTTCGAACATTTTACTACCTTCATGGAAAAGAAGTGAGTAGAATTAAAAAGGCAGGAGACCTTGGCTTCATGTTCAACGAGAGGCTTTGTTTTGATAACCACTATAAATCGGTATTCGCTAGAGTGAACCAGAAAATCTATAACTTGTTCATAGCTCCCCCTTTAAAAGACTTACGCATCTTACAAAAGCATGTAAAACGTTAATAGGGGTGGGACTAAACTTCGCTCACGTGGAATGGCGCGTGCCGTCGCCCAATACTGAAAGTGGCGCTATCTCGGTTTTCCAATGCGAAAAAAGATCACGCTCTGTCCAAAAGTGTTCGAACTGAGAAATCGACTTCAACTGAGTGATTTGTCATCTGAGCGCCCGTTCATCGGTGAAATCAGCCACTTCAAAAAAGCTCATCTCTGAAGACTTGTTTCCAAGCAGTTCCCACCGCTGCTTTTTACACCTAATGTTCCAGATATATGTTAGTGTGCTTCTCCTCTGCTAACCTGCTTTGTTTCTGCTTCGTTTACATTATTTGTCAATGTGTCTGTTTGTGCCCAGTTTTGTCGTAGCACTACTATGAACTTCCTTTTTTTCTACTATTGCACAGCGTTTTTTTGTTTTTTTTTTGTAACATGGGTGTTCTGCCTGCTACGAGCTTTCTAGTTATTTTGTTCATACCGCGTGCCTCTTGATCATATTTCCTATGGGAATCTGATTCTGATTGAAAACCTTGCGGCAAACATTACCATGAGACAGTCTCTTTTAGTAAAAGTACTTTGGGGGTGAGAGCTTGATGGTGATGTGGGAAGTGGCATTCTAGTGAACACTCATGGTTTGTTGGTCGGATTCCGAATCGACATCCATTCAGGACTAGCATTCTATCATTTCAGAGTCAATTAATTGACACAAGACTCGCTCTGGTCTAAGAACCACTGGTGGGTTCATCAACGCCAAAAGCTTGATCACTCGCATTCTAAACAGATAAGCTATCCTAGAACTAGAAGAAAAGTAGACTGTCCAATTAAAACTTTCCATATCAGAATTTTTTGAATGAATGGCCTCGCCCGTGCGCAAGGCAAACACCAGATTCAAATAGAAAGCCCTATTTTCCGAATAAAAAACCGGTTTGCGACCTGTGTTTACTGGGAGAATGCGCTTTCGAGCTTTTCCAAATGAGAATTACGGTCAACAAAAAGGAGTTATACGAAAATTAAAGTGTTTACATGAAAAGCCTCCGCCCGCTTATGAGTTCCCGATATCTCCACAACTAAACTTTACTTATCTTTATTTGGAAAACAAAATTTAAAAAATATATATCGTCGAAATCAATGTCCAAAAGCAAGTCACTAGGTAGTCAGGCTAATGCGTGCCATCAATAGAATATTCTCGACAGAGCATTACCTTCTAATTCTTCTGAATTTGCTTACAAAAGGTATGCCGAACATCTCGAGTAGAATTATTATTCATTCATTGACCTGTTTACTGTGCTCAAACGGAAAGCTAAAAAAAAGTGGATGACAAGAGAAGTGAGAAATGACTACTCGAAGAAGGCTCCATTTCCCTTCTACCAGTACTCATCTCCCCCCCTCCCAACACCATTTGCGGCTTTTAATCTTGAAGCTAGGAAGCTGACTTTTATCTTCAAGGTGAGAAAGGATGACACTACTTTCGAGGAACAGAAAAAGTTTCAAAACAAAAAAGGGTCACGATGAAACTAAAGTTAGAAACATACATACATACATACATACATACATACATACATACATACATACATACATACATACATACATAGAGGCAGAGATGGCCGAAACATGTCAAAAACTATTGAAGAGTTTAGTCAAGCTCCATCATGACGGGGAGAACGTCCGTTGCGCGCGTCCGTCGAAAGCAGGTCAGCTCCCCTAATTCGCACGCGGCGCACCGTACTGAGGTTTCGAGATGACATTACAGTACCACCACGTGTCAGGGGAGCGAATAATTAGCAGTTGTCTGTGTTACCTTCTCTTTGGCTGACTGCCGTGGACCAAGCGCAACTTGTTTGCCCCACCTACAACTGCGACGGTCGTCAAGTGTCGCGGGTTGACACTTGCATGCGACCGCTACGGCATGACCTAGTTTGTTAGGGACGCGCGCAATGGAGCACACCCTTATGACGGAAAGGACACATTAAGAAGCGGTGTAACCATAGTAATGGCCGATTCTCTTAAAACCGTGTCCTCGTTGTTAACATTATCAGGATTCGAATCATGGTCGTGAGGATATACACGAAAGAGTTGTACCTGACAATAGTAGCCGTGTATGCACCGCAAGCCGGCTGCTTCGAGTGCGAAGATGTTTTTTGAGGATCGACGATGCCATCAAACCAGTTCCGGAAAAGGACTACCTCACTATAGGGGTGATCTTAATGGGCCGCCGGTAGTGAAATGTGGGGACTAGAGGGGATTATAGAGGTAGAGGAATAGAAGTCAGAAATGAAAAAGGGGAGAGGGTTCTCGAGCTTGCCATAGCCCATGGTTCAGGGTGCAGACTTTTCCGCAAAAGAAAGACTCAGTAGGTGATCTACAGCAGTGGGGGGGGGGGGGGGAAGAAACGGAAATAGAACATGTGATCTTGAGAAGATTACCCCTCAAAATTGTAAGGAACAACAAGTTTGTGCCTAGCGAAGAAGTGGCTCGCAGCACAGGCGCTTTCAGCAGGCTTAGTCGTAGAACATTTTAAGAAGTCATGGACTAGAACGGTGCAGAGGATCCGGTGAAGGTAGCTACATCAAGTCAAAAAAGAGGTAGATACTCAAATGGAAGATACTGGAAGCTGGACTCCGAAAACCCAAAAGATCGAACCAGCAGGCCATCTGCAACCGAGTTAAAGTCAACTCACAGAGTGCGAGGACTCTGAGAGAAAAAAACTTGATTCTGGAACGATGAAGTCCAGCGGATTATAAACCGAGCAAGCGGTCTACAAGTGGTGACAAAAGTCGCGCACTCCGGAAGACCTTGCCGCTTACAGGACTTCAAAGGTGTTCGCGCTTCTGTAGTGAAAGCAGTGAATAGGGAAATGGACGCCTTGTATGAGAATCTCGATGGTCGATAAGGAGGAAAGTTTCTCTTTTGACTAGCCAAAAAACTTCATCGGGCTACTCAAGACATAGGACTAGTGAATTTCGTCAGAATTGGGAGAGAGCAATTCTGAAGTAGCCCGGTTAGGTTAGACATAGGTGGAAAGAATACTTTGACAGCTTATAATTGAAAAATTCCACTGTAAGAACAACCCCCCAAGCAAACGCAACGGCTTGTCCCATCAAATTATAAACAAAGGAAGCTTTCGACCTTCTTCCAAGGCCATTATCCTGGAAGGCGCCCCGTGCGACCATATCCCGTGGGACTGGTCATAATGCGGACACGTACTGAGAAGACCAACGAATCAGAATCTTAAGGGAGGCGACCTTGAGAAGATCCGGAGAAGAGGCGGCGAGGCGTAAACAAGAAGGACCTCGCTGGTCCTAAAGCGATCTACTACCTAGAGTGAGTGATCTACTTAACCATCTACATATTTATGGCAGAAGGGTGAGCCTATTTAGTTCCACGTCTAATTACTTCGCACCTTCCTCACCCATCCACTCACTCGCCTGTGGGGTGGCCTCGCTTAATTGGTTGGCTGCTGACCTCTCTGCCACACAGCCATACTCAGGAGTAACAATATCGATTATATGATTAAGAAACTTTAAAACATGAAAAATAAGGCAAAACAAAAAATTAAATATGCAACACTCTAATAGTGCAACACAGAAAGCTGTGGAGGCTGAAGTAATGAGTGGGAAAATCACAGGATGGAGAAAAGGATTTATCACATCGTGTAAACAGTCATTCTCACAAGGCGCCTGCAGGCAAACTAGTTGACAAAGTGACCTTTCAAGCTTTCTTAACACCCTCTATCGCTTCCTTTGGACACCGCCAGTAGGTCATTTGAAGGTATTCAAATATGTTGATGAAAGCATCACAAATCACCCCTGTAGTGTGCTTGTCATCGCATAAACACGATGTCTCACTTGTACTATTCTGAGTTCGACTACAGAGCTTTCTCGGCTTCAACTCAGGATTAGCTGCTACTGTTGCTCCTTCTTCTTTCTGCGGATCCCTGTACTTAGCTAGCCTACCACAATACACTGTACCACCTCTATTTCATGTATCTGCACCCCTTCTACCCCTTGCAACTTCCCTTTCTGCTCCCTCGAGTGTTGTAGCGGATTCCTTTTATATTTATCTTCAGCATCCGAAAGCACTGTGAGATCTGTCAACCAAAACCCTTCGTTTTTAGAAACCTAGGGGCAGCTACAGCTACCTCAAATCCGGAGCACACCTAATTGGCGAAAGGCAGGCAGGTAAGCAAGGGAAGAAAGCATCACGTTCTAATCTATCGGGACCAAGTGGATGGAGAATGGACCAAGTGAGCAGGAAACAGAGCAATTCTGCAGGAAAATGTCTAGATACGTCACCGACAATGCTTCATAGTTTCCTTATAATATAAAGATTTTGAATTTTTACATTTTATTGTCCCGACTGCATATTATTTTAAAATGTGTAATAATAACAAATAATATAATAACATCAGTAATGATAATAACACAGTTTCCAATCAATAGGATCAATATCAGTTCACTCAGACTGCCAGAGAGGTCACAGCCAACTAATTAAGCGAGGTCACCCCACAGGCGAGTGAGTGGATGCGCGAGAAAGGTGCGAAGTAATTAGAAGTGTGGAACCGTGGAACCAAATGCCGATTCCCATGGCAGAAGATGCAGTAGATGTGTAGATGGAAGTTGAGACGACTGACGAGCAATCGCATTTCCTCCATTCTTCCGTAATATGGAAGGGAGAAGATAAGTTCTGGTCTCTTTCGATTCTTGCGCTTTACTTTTTTTATGAACTTCCATGATTTTGCGTTGTTTTCTCTTCTGTACCTTCTTCCGTTAATTTGGATGCTTTCTTCAATATTCACAAGTAAGTTTTCATGAGACCTCTCCGATTTCGCAATGAAATTATTCTTATTTTGACCTTCCTTGACCTTCACTTCTGGTCGTCCACCGTCATCTAAAAATAAGAAGAAAACTGATGAAATTGTGAAGAGGCGCCAGAGGAGGTAGGACCTCTACTAGGTGTCTCTCTTTCTGAACTTAGATCTCCTAAGACAGGAGGCACTACTGAACTTTTTTCAGTCCCCCCACACAATGATTCACCTAGAATTTGACATCAACCCCTGATTTCCATCAGTGTGCTATGGGCTGGATGAAAGTTTCTCAGATGAAATATCTCAGAAATTTGAAAATTTTGGCGAATAAATTCATCGAGGCCTTGTGATTCATTCATTCGATAGTCATTGGTCTTGGCACGGACTCGTTCCACAAGAGAAAGGAATTCACAAAATCGGGCTAGTACAACATAGAAAATCGCAAATTCTCACAGCAGAGAATACTGATTCAAATCCTCGAACTTCACTTCGACCACACGCTTGGCAGCATGCCAATACAAAGATAGGCACAGAGACACATGGTTAAGGTTTACAAATGTGCCGTTCTTCGTCACTTGGAATAGTACCGCAGGCTTTGTTTGATCACCAGTAACACTGTAGTGCTCGGATTCAGTTACAAAATTTACACTCTATCTTTCCCACCTTATAACTTAACTGAATAAGTGCCCCGTTCTTAGATTTTTCCATAGAACCTCATGGTTCTGCTCTACGAAATTCTGGAGAGTTCCTGCTATATGAAGCAGTTCCTTTCTCTGAAGCGAAACTTGCGGTGAGATGGAGGCCTATTTTTATGCAAAAGAATGAACGAATTTCACGACCGACACATCCTTTCTGACGCCATCACAATGCTGTTGATTTTAGATATGTGCTACAACTCACCTGGGCAAAAAGTTGAGAAAAACGACTTGAATCCATGGTGACATTTTGTGTGCTGATCCAGAGCGGAATCGAAGATTTACTGTTACAACAGAGACCACGGTCGATAGCGCCACAAGAATCATAGTCGTGATTAAGTATCTGCCAAACATTGGGATGACCAGCGAAGTAGGCGGCATGAGGTCAATCAATACCTGGTGTCAAAATTGTAATACTCTGTGCCACGAAGTACGAGAGAGGAGTTTTAAAAGAAAATTCATACCTCGATTGAATCTTTTGTATTTGATAGGTTCGCAGTTACCAAATAATTCTATGCACAAAGTGGGCTAAGTAAAACATTGTTAATTTCAGGAAAGTACGAATAATTTCAGTTTCTTCGCGAAAATCACATTTTTGTATGTTTTTTGAGAACATTCAATGCGAAAACGACCTCTACATCTCTATCATCTCGTACTGACTCATTTTGTATCACTGGGAGCGTAACCACATCCACAATGTCGAGTTATTCGCTAAAAGCAACTTTTTCGGAAACTTGCACTCTTTTTAAATTCCTATCTTCGACTCTTATTAGTGGGCCTTTACGGCTTTTTCGGGTCTCAGAGAAATAGCTCGAGAAGTTTCACTCCATATTTCTGTTACGGACTGGCACTAATGACTCAACCATGCAAAGTTCTTTTCAGGTCTGTAGACTTCTCACAGTTTGCGTGGAACAGTTCTAGAAACTACTAATCTTGTAAAGTCTGTTATCATCGAATTGATTACTATCATCGACCAATTGTCTTTCAGAATCACCCTCCAAATCGTTCGCTGCAGGCAGATCCATTCCGAATCCCAAATAAATCATGCTTAATAGCAGAACGAACTGAAGATGCTAGCTCATGATTTCCCGAAAGAAATCATTATTAAAAAAGCCTGAAATAGTAGAAATGGTTCCTACTAAGGAAAAGAATAAAACGTGGGACAGCGTTGAGCCGCGGGAGTGGAAACTTCAGAAATACGTCGTCCCGTGCGCCGGACTTGGAAAAGGCGCTCTGTCGTCAAAGGGTTGATTATTAGGTAGCTTAGGTAGTTAATAACATTATACTAGGGTAACGGTCCAGCACACTTCCAAACAAACCTGGCGCTTCACTTTCTAATTGTACGCCAACACACACTTTCACTTTCGATTCCAGATGGGTTTTAATCGAGTGTTTCCACTGTTCTGTGTCACCTCGTGCACCTACTACATTATTAAGGCTATGGGAAGGCATTGCGGAATCCGCTAGTTGCAGCAAGACCATGGTAACGCCATAATTCAAAGCTTCAACGAAGGCTTGACATCTAAGCAAGTTTCCGATTCAAGGAGTGTCACTTAGATGTGTTCAAACGATATGGAAGAAATATAAAGACCCAGGATCTATGTAAGCTAAAAAAACACTCAAAAGCAGCAGAAATGACGTTTCGTCTTGTCGACAAGAACCTTGTGCGGCATGCAAAGAATGATCCACATCTCAGGGCAACTGATATTCTTCGTAGAATATCGACGCCTGAGGGACCAATCCCGTCTTTGAACACTGTACGACGTCAGAGAAAGGCCGGTTTGTTTGAACGTCGTTCAGTGCAGGAACCACTGATTTCTGCCAAGAATCGCAAAGTACGTCTCGATTGGGCTCATGCTCGCGAGAAATGGACCGTTCAGCAGTGACGTAAGGTCATCTACGGAGGCGAATCGAAGGTTGTGCTGCTCGGTCCGGGACGCACGGAATCAAGTTGTGCGGCGACTGTCGGTACCAGATACCATCCAAGTTACCAGCTGCCAAACTCAAAGGACGGCGAAGGTTCAGTAATGGTCCACGGCAGCTCTTGTGCAAAAGCGTTGGACCCCTTCACTGGATCGATGGTAAGATGGATTCGAAGACGTACCTCAACATCCATAAGACTGTTATGTGGCCATTTGTTTGCAGTACTGCTAACAGTGGCTTGATTCTCCAACAGGACAACTACCCGAATCACAAATAAAAGCTGCTCAACGAGTGGTTCGGCTGCAACAACGTCCCTCTGCAGACGTGGCCGTCGCAGTCCCCTGATTTGAATCCCATCGAACATCTGTGGGCTAAATTTGATCGTCAAGTTCAAGGCCTCGGGGCTCGGAGGCCTCAGGGCTCGGAGGCCTCAGCGCTCGGTGCCTCAGGGCTCGGAGGCCTCAGCGCTCGGAGGCCTCAGGGCTCGGAGGCCTCAGCGCTCGGAGGCCTCAGAACTCGGAGGTCTCAGCTCTTGGAGATCTCAGGGATCGGAGGCCTCAGCTCTTGGAGGTCTCCGGGCTCGGAGGCCTCAGGGCTTGTAATGAGCACGAAAACTTCTTCAGCTACAGATGACATGGGAGAACATCCCTAGAGAAAATGGTCGACAAGCTCATTGAGTCAAGCCAAGGCGATGGCAAGCGGCCATAGCGCCTACGTTTATGCGACAAGCTAGGAATGCCATAGTTGTTATACAAAGAAGGATGTAAAGTCTTCCGAAATATCTCACATTTGGAAACCTACTCCCATAGTACATTCATTGATAGGTAGTCACAGTGAATAAATTAAAAGAGAAATTGTGGTTCTAGGATTTAGGTTTGGAAAAAATGACAACGCATGCTTCACTCGCATACTGCATAATATCAGCAACAAAATGATACAAAAATTGAGAGTTCTATGGATGAGAAAAGCTATTTTTCAATGTTTGGTCAATCAAAATCCTAAATTTATCAGGCAGCGGGGGAGAAGGGGGGGGGGAAGAGGGGTGAAGGCTTCAGCTATCTGATATAGGCCATCTCATTTTATTTTATCACATATTTTAGTTTGAGATGTCTTACTTTCCCACGTTTGATTTGTCTTGTTTGTTCAATTTCAACTGTGCTCCAGTACTGTTTTTAATTGAGCAACGGTATTGCAGCCTTGATTGATGCTTGAGATTTATAAGGGCTATACATGTGCTCGGCTACAAAGTGGTGCAGTAATAGATAAAAAAAAAAACAACAAATAGCATGTGCTGTTTAAATAGAACGAGGAAACGTTCAATAAAACTAACCCGCAAAAACATTCATTAGAAGGTCTTTGGATCGTCGACACTCAAGACATCATGACATTTTCATTGGGTCAGGGAATAAGTTAGTTGCCATTCCATGGTTCCTCGCTTTACAACGAACTTTGCTGCACGAGAGAATGCATATCATTCATTCGATGAAGATCTTCTGGTGTTAGAGTGCTCCTTTGACGGTGTTCTCGAGCAATTTGATTTTCAGTCATCTTTGGGCATGGAAGTGGAACTTAGAAGGTGAAAATCAACGTTTCGCTACCAGCTCTTCTTCGCTTTTCAGAGAGGACAAAAAAACTGCTGAATCAGATCAGAACATTGACAACGTATACGGAGAAATGGTTATAGACTAAAGCTAGTGCGGGAATCAATTGCGCAATTCAAAAATGGCGATTTCGACGTCGATGACTCGTACCCTTCAAAATTAACGAAGAGAGCGGCAAAGGACATTGTTATCAAAGGAATGTCACGATCACAAAGGAATTCTACATAGACCAGCTCAGCCGCCCGAAGGGGTCTGAGCGACGTGAAAGAGCAAACAGCACTTCTTTACGATAACGCTAACCCCCATCTTGCACAAGTTGTTAAAGCCGCATTTGGAGAACTCAACTTCGAGAGTCTACGTTTTTCAAGCTGATGATAACGTGTCGGAAGAGCAGAATAGAAGAGATAGTGTTTACGGAAACCTTTCGAAGTAACGACACATATGCATTTCAACAACGTATGTGCACATTATATTCCGTGCTATCACTACCACGTTCAGTTCGTTTATGACCTTGCCAAACACAAAATGTCACAGCATTTTGTTATCGTTTTTGACCCTGTGCCTCCCCTTTTTGCAATTCCCTTCCTACGTACAGCTGAATCACGTCCACTTGAAGGCACAGTTTGCGACAAATTTGTCCCTAGGAGTAGCACATCGATCACCGTCAATGTGCTATTCCTGGAGACAGATTCGCCCCAGTGAAAATGTTCAGGCAGAGGGTTTAGGACTCAAAGACTGTAACCATTGTATGCCACGCTCAGAACTAGCCGTGTATTGAAGTCCTTGTAGGAACTACATCGTTAGCACTGGAGTAGCCTTGTTAAAATTTAATCAGATGGGAGGGAACAAGAGAATGTAGCATATCGAAAGACTAGCGAAATGAAAAGAGGGAACAGTAACAGAGAAAAACAGTTTAGAAGTCAAGAATACTCAATATAAGGAGGGCCCACCCATGACAGCAAATGGCAATCTGGCATTTTTGCACACTGCAACCGATATGTGCAATTGTACACTACCGTGAATCAGTGCAAACACCAAATAAAGTATAAATTCTCCGAGCGTGAGTCCAGAATCGTAGTGGCCAATTGGGTGAGTCTGTGGCCTATACAATGACTTACAGTGGCCAGTCGATGTATAATACAAGTCAGTGCTTTTATTCTTCCAGAAGGGTCATACGAGTATAAAAACCCCTACCCTGCCCGGACGGAGGGAAGACTTGCTGGGAGTAGGCGGATATCGGTCCGGGATTTTGGTTCCGCGACCATGGGTGTGTGATAGTGAGCCATGAGCCACTACACCATCTCCGCTTCGAGTTATTATAGTTATTGTACAGAATTAATCTTGATAGACGCAATAACTCCAAACTGCGACTACTTCCCCTGATATGTATATAAAGATATTTCTTCATTTTTCGCTGCAGTACTTTCTTTCCCATCGTGTTTTCGGCGATAAATTTTGCCTTGAACTAATGGTCACATCCGGGAAGAGACATGTGTGGATACAATCACATCAAACGTTTCTGAAGATGGTGGTATCAGCGGTCAAGAAACGTCTATGGAACCTTTTTCGCGAGGAAAACTGCAGATCGTAGATTGTAAAGAGTAGCTCACATAGAGCCACTAAATCATATGTGTCTGTCAGATGTGTCTGTCAGTGAATTTATAGCAAACACATTAGCGGGTTCCTTTGTTGATTCAAACCGCTTACGGATCTTTTCTCAAAATCGAAAGCGTTGATTTTCAGAATAGGTAATAAGAAATTTTTCATACCCACCATAGTATATGCTATAGATTGTGTAGTTTGCTAAAAATAGAAGAAAGCTACCGATCGATGCATTGCAAAGTGAGTCAAAACTGATTCTGTCAAAGATTCATGAAGTAGGGATGGAGGACATACCTGCCATGTTTCCACAATTGCTACTTTTGGTCTTGAGCGATTGGAAGAGCCCAAAATAAACTGAAGAACTTCTGCCGATGAGATTCTGGCACCATCTTCATACCCATCAGCAACACCCATCAGCAGAAACCTTCGCTAGATTCGGATTCGCATATTCACAAGGAGAAGCTAGCCATTTGCACGAGACAATTGAGAACAGACGGGTGATTTAGTACAAGCTATTTTATTTCCAATATGTAGGCTTTGACTAATCTTTTTGCCGACCTTCTTCCTCTGTCTTATCAAAGCTAATCCTCACAAATATTGGACATCTGAACCTATCTACCATAGAGACGAAATTTGGCTTTATGTATGGCTTTCCCTCGTTTGCAGAAAAGCTTGAAAGAGAATATCGTCAACTAAACAGAACTTGTTTAGACAGCTCTCGTACTGATCCAGTTACCAGCGATCAGTGTTTCATATATCTGCCAAAAGACTCTATAACAACAGGGTCATGGAACTTTTCGGCGCTGTTTCTACTGGAAATTGAGTACCAATTAGTTGTGTTTTGCAGCTCACGCCCAACCTTTTCAATAGACACGCTCAATGGATGACCCTTGGCCTTCCAAGCGATTGCTGTAGCCAACTGCCTTATCTCCAACTCGCCCAGACATTTTTTCGGAGAGATCAAGGAGCTAGCCAAGGGTCAAAGGTTAGCGTCGCTGTTAGCCATAATCAATGTGACGAAAATTATTAATTACTGTTCAGGATTGTTGGCAAGTTTTCTACACGTGAACGGATGCTTTCTCAAATGCTTAACTCATGAAAATGGATATCTGTTTCGTAGCTTCTAAATAGACGGGCCAGAAGCAAAAATTCGATCAGAGCCAATTTTCAGAATAACAAAAGTAGCCACACCATGCGACCACGAAAAAGTGGAAGTCGCAAGGCTTGTACTGAGAATTGCATGTTGTATCGTTATCGCGAAGAACCTACCCCTCCAAGACCTAGGAGAATGCTACACATTCTTTACGTTCGAAGATTCGGGATAGCTACATTTACACCTCTTCTCTGTAAGAGAAGCCATCAATTGGAAACGACGCCTCTGCAACAGGGTATTTTCAACTGTTCTGCCGAAACAGTCAAATTCTCATTTCCCTCTCGCCTCTGCAGATACCGCAGCGAACATTACCTTGTTCCACACTTTGTTAGATGCTGTAAAGGAGAAGAAGAGTATGCGACATTCGGCATCATGTACCCACTCATGCGCGAAATCCGCTAGGCTGAAAACATGAGACAGGGCGGCTAGACCTACGTATTACAAAATCAAGGAACACATTGTTGGTCCGCATGCTGTCGTAAATTTTTTCCGTCCTCCAGCTACATCTGCCTCCGGTTTTTCGATTGGTACGGCAGTTCTTCGATAGACATACTGATTCCAACCTAACACTTCAACAAAGGCAAGGCTTCAAAGAATTACGGAATCGAGTAGAAGCCGGGGAGATAGTTTGTCTGTCAGTGATGAAGGAGGGGAGTTTGTGGTTATCCCACAAGTGCTTGACAAGGCTATAACACATTAACATCTATAGAACCCAACACTATATGGCATATCCACGGAAAAAGAGTGTGCTAAGCATTACAGAAAACAGATCGAGGTCTGGCGTTGCGTGGTGAAGGTCACTTGTCTGCAGAACTCCACGATGAATCGCTTGAAGAGAGATCTACCGCCATGTCCTGTCCTATATACCCTCATCAGGACCCATAGGCCTATCGTTGCAGACCTGAGCTCCAATAACCCAACAGTGCTCATGGTCGGACTCATTACCAGCAGTGTGGACGACCCACAGATAAAATCTCTTGGTTCCTCAATTATACAGTACGACACATCCTTCGGTACATAGATGTCTACCTGACTAATAACAATATGCTCCTAGAGAAATCGTTGAACGTAGACCGCAAGAGAACGTTGCGATAGAATCATTTGACGTTACGTCTTTGTACGCAAATGTGTCGAATCAGCCTGCTTAGGAGGCAGCATTCGAATTGCTCAGTGATCACGAAAACTTCTCAGTTTGTACAGTTTTTCTTTCACGAATATAACGGTCGTCTTAAAAAATGCTTGCATTGCTCGCTTTTCAGGTCGGGTGACTACTACAGACAAATGAGGGGTTGTGGGTCAACGGATAGCATCTGTACTGGCAATAGCGTACATGTCAAAAACTGAGGAACCTATTCTAGAGCGCAGATCAGTTCTCTATGTCGCTTTATTGACGACTGCCTAATCATATGTTCCACTCAAGGAGAGATGGACATGTGATTTGACATCCTTATCAGTCGCGCAGATCAAATCAGATTCACACGGGAAAGTCCCAGGGGGAGCTGTCTAACATTCCTTAATATTTACGTCCTGCTAGCGAGGGAAGTAGTGCTATAAAATGGTACCGGAAGCTTAGCTGTAAGAATATCCTCATTCACTACTGCTCGGCCCACCCAATCAGAAAAAAACAATCTGTCATCAGAAATATGTTCAGAATTGACAGTAAGGTGTCCTCTGTTACGGATCTCAAGACAGAATCGCTGGACATAGTTTGAAGGGTATCGTTGTCCAATGGTATACTCACTGCCACGGGAGGTTAAAACGTGGGGGGGGGGGGGGGGATTCCCACTCGTAAAGTTTGTGAATGAGCACCGGTCAATAAGGTTGCATTATGTCTGCCGTTCATTTCCAAAGAAATGAGCAGAGCAATTCGTGCATGTGTGACTAGGTGTGATCTGAAGGAAGAGGTCATGGTTATGGAAACACCTCCAAAAAAACCTTGTCGAAAACTGGTCTGCAATCGCCTATACGACATCTTGTGTGACACACCAGATTGCCTTGAGTGTCCTTCCAATCGATTGCACGAGAGCAGAAGTCATCTACGGAATTTGATGTCAGGCCTGTGGTGCTGACTATGGTGGTTGAACAGGGGGTCCATATTGTACTCGAACAAAAGAACATTAGAGCGACCAAGAAAGTCTCGCACTTAAACATCACTCGGAATGCATCGAGTTCTGTGTAATAGTGGTAACCAAGTCACAATTTCATTAGCTATCTTGAAAATAAAAACGGAGTTTACTGTGCGGAAAGCACTTGGGGCGTGTTGGATTGCAGCTAGAGACCAACAGACAAACAGGAAGGAAGAGTGTGTGGCCGTTACACGTGACCTCGCGCCCTTTCTAGACTCTTCTCCAATCACTACTTCTTGCAATTTGAAAAGGTAACCTATATCACGAATATATCGACTTACGGGCTCTGGAGAGGGCGATTCCGCCGAAACGTTAGATGTAAATAATACGTTCTTGATAATCTCAGAGGCTAAATCGGATTACAACGAATTCGTCTGGATCTTCTTTCACTTGTATTTCGTGTGACTTCCAGCCCATCTGATCGAGCTCCTATTTCAAACCTGGTATTCGCCTCGTCGCTTGCGTGAGCGCCGTTTTGACGATTCTTGATGGAGGTAATGCCACACTGAAAGGTGTACCTTTTCCTATATGACCTCGTTCTTCGTGTTTTGTCTCTTTTATTCTTCCCTACCGGGTGTTCATGAATACTAGCTATGCCCGGCCTCCGTTTTCAGAATAGTCCTGTTCAGCGACCGTGTATTGATCCATCTCCGTCGACGCCACCTTATGAGTTTGAAAAAAGACGTGGCGCTACTCATTCACGATCAGACGCCACTACAGCATCTGCGTACTGCCAAGGTAACCCTTCTTGAAGATCGTAAATATGCTCACTCTGTGCTATACCGTAAAAGAGAGCTGGTTAAAGAGATTTCATCACTTGCGAGTGTAAAAGCAGAACTCAAGGTTGCAATGGAGAAATCACGCTTTGCTGATTTATAGCAATCCTGTGGTGTCTCACAGCCTGTTTCTGGATTTCAGAACTCTTCATCTCTACCTCCCCACGCCATGGAAGAGAAGCGCTCTGTAGTATTCATAGGTGCACCTGAGCGCTCTGCTCCGCTACCTAGTGGTAGGTTGATTGCTGATATTCACTTTTATAGAGCATGTTTTTGATTTTCTTGATATTGAGTGACCTCCACTATCATTTTTTTTGTATGGGGAGTATTAATGCTTTTTTTCCCAGGCTCGTCAGAGTTATTTTCTTTTCTTCGTTCTATGTTAATCGAAAGTCACGTCAAGCCACCCGATTCAAGAATTTTTCTACTCCTATTTGTCCGCAAGACAATGTTTCTCATAATTGCAACTTTCCTGAAATGATCACTGTTTCTCACTTGTGCATTGATTCTGCCGCAGCTCATATGAATAAATCTGGCGCGTCTAAGTTGTAAACGCCCGTCTGGCCCGCGATCGCCTACTAAACTGTTTATCCGAATGGTGGTAAAAGCTTTCAACCTTTGCCCGCAGTATGCTGTATTTGCATGCGACCGCGTTTCTTGAAAAAAAGAGAATATGGTGCTATCAATGCCAAGGAGACCCTTTCTGCGGTCATTGTCCTCCGTGAGTGCTGCTCGGAGGCATATGAAATTTTCTGTCTAGTTATCTTGTCAAGGGATATTTATATTGGTGGACATTGTATACGGGGCACCACCTGATGCTGTTGCTTTCGAATCACTCTTTGATCGCTCTTATTGTTAGCGGCCTCATCTTTATTAGTCGTTTTTGCACTACTACTGAGTATTTCAAGCTTCCTAATAGTGAATGGACTGATCGATCACAAGCAATCATTGCTCCAGTATATCCGACCCGCCTATTAATCTTGCTTACTCAGCTTATCAAAAAAGCCACTTCTGACTCCGTCCAAACCAACAAGAGCGATTCGATTCACAGCTTAGCAGTCTTTGCTCCTTCAGGTACCAGTTACTGTAATAGTCTCGTTTTCAATTCGAATCTCTTGGCGGATAAAGAGTTACTCATTGGGAAAAGATGCTAAAAGTAAGCGAACTATAGTATGAGGGACAGAACGACATTTTCTTTTGATTATTGCATCACCGGTCACCAGTGTCCCAGTCATTTGTCCCAGTCACCTCTATTCCTTGAGCCCAATTATCTTTGCCGCCGGAAGGAGGAGGAGCAGTGGCAAGTGGCGCACTACCACGCACACATGGTTACTGTGTTGAAATCCCATATCGACATCCGCCCCGACCAACGAAACCTCCCATCCATCCGGAGTCGAATGATAGGTACCGGGTTTGTGAACATAAAAGCATTATGTTTGACATCGATCGGCTACCTTCAGATGTATGTATAATAAGCCAATACGCTTTACAGTCTCGATTAGGATTCTAAATGGTGGTCGATAGCGGGGCAGCGTCCTTTAGACGAGATCGATCGACTCCCGAAGACTTTAACCTCTATCCTTATCTTCATGCCATACTTCCGAAGACTATCGTAAGAGAGTCATGTCTTGGGTAGCGTTCGAAATGAATGACACTCCGGAGCACAGGAGGATATATGAAGGATCAGCGAAACTTTTGAACAAAAACTCTGAATACAACAACTCTGTCGAGAAGAAGTTATTGGAATGCGTGCCAAAGTGATTTTTTCGAACTTCTCACACCTGGGCTTAATCTTAAACCGAAATCTGGCTGTCTAAAGAGCCGTGGTGGTGGCCTGCTCACTGATGTTTCTGATAGAGCTGAGATTCTTGCTATTAATACTTTCAGAAAAACCTCTGTCCTGATCCTCTTTAAGGATTATCTGGTCATTCTGGTCTCTGAATGATCACAGTAGTGCCTGACTCGTCGTGTGATTTCACTCAGAAAACACCTTTTCTCTGCTAAAACGTTGACCATCCTCTCATTCCTCAAAATCAGATGATACAGTCGCGCTCAAAAGTATTCGACGGAATGCTTCCTCAGTTGTACTTTTCAGTCGTATTTTCTTTCCTACTGTATCTAATCATGCGGAATTTCAATATGTGTTGCATGGAAGTGTTGTGATATTCACCACTATCAACGTGCATTCTGATCATGTTCTAGACATCCCAAAGAGCTTGAACTCGAAATCAACTGAAAATACATTCATGGTTCCTTCTAGAAGTTCCTTCTTTCTTGCCATGTTTCGAGTGCATGAGCGATAATGCCTAACACAGTAGAGAAGAATAACGCACATAAGGTGCGAATAACTGCAGACGTCACTATCTTTGCTTAAGCGAAGTCTGCAGCCGCTAAAAATACCCTGCTCCCAGCTATGTGGATATTGCTACTTTGCCGTCAAACAGGGTTGGATGGTGTGAAATATGTTTCAGTTGAACATCTCAAAATTACTTGCGAATTGCTCCACTAAGAAAAAAGTTATAAACGAAAAAGTGTGAAAGCCTTTGACCAAATACTTTTCAGCGCTAGTGTATATCTCTGCTGCTCACTGAAGGTGTTGCGCACATCATATCTAGCCCACTAGCACTTTTCAACCTGTTTCATAATAACAGAAGTCCATTTGAGACAAAGTTCAGCTAATGCATGAGAGCAGAAGTCCTTTCGAGGAGCACAGCTTATGTAACACCAGTACTAAAAAAACCGATTTACGATATTCCTGACAATCATCTCCCTTCAACATCACCTCTACCTTTGCTCAAGCTCTCGAGAAAGATTTGAAGGGAGGATTGTGAAATATTTCGACGAGCACACATTAATTTATTCGTTGCAACACGGCTTTCAAAAAGTGGTGAGCACACAGTCACTGCTACTCAATCGCGCAACGACTGGATACCTCCCTAGATTGTGGAGCGCTTGGGGATATTGTGCATACGGATTTCTCAAAAGTATTCGATAGGGTCGATCACTCAAAGTCACTCATTACTCTAGCTGGCGAGAGTTTATCTATCGAAATCCTGCATTTTCATTTGACCGCACTTCAGAGGTAAGAGGATGTGTTTTCTACTATTTTCCTCCGGCTTCCAGCGAGGATCCCAGAGGAGCAGTTCTATCTCCCACTTTACTGGTAACCTGCCTCTTCTCCTAGCAGACTGCGGTGTCAATTACTGTGCGTTTGTGAAAGATGTCAAGATGTATTGTGCAATAACGTCAAATTATTATTGTCAGAGCCCTTAAAGTTACATTGAGCAGCAGCTGACCCGAAAAGTGGGGCTTTCCCTTATTGAGTAGGAAAAAACAACCTTGTCACACCTTGGACCAAAAAACATAATAATATCATAATATCGATGGCACTACTACAGAAAGCTGGTCATCAACGGACATGCGCCTTAGGGGATCCAATTAGGCATTTTCTCCTCCCCAGTGCTAGACACAACCCGAGGTTTCATTTCTTTACAATCAACGCTGGGCAGATTGCTCAAATTGAAAAGAGTTGAACCCTCATGCCTTAGTGTTGAACCGTTCGAAATCAGTTCAGACACGTTTTTGAATTTTATCTCACAATTCTTTATAATCTTCCACCCACTACATCACTTGTCAGATGGTGCCTTAGTTTTGATTTTCGAAGGATATGCTCTCGCCTTATGGTTCTACCTCACGTGAGGATAGTCTCATGTTATTGTCTATATAGTAACAGATTGGACAGAGTTTCACAAACCAAAGTACGTAATAGAATAGAAGTAGTATAGTGTGATTTAGACCCCCCCCCCCCCCCCCCCCTCGAGCGTTAGAACGTGTAAGATGTAGTCAAGTTCAGAACCGTTTGAAGTACCACCGCCACGTCGATGTATTTTGGGAAACCTCTCATTCGAAGAAGTGCTTTGTACATAAAACTCTTAACCATTTAGGGTCTCTTAACGCATCAAACCTTTTTTCACCTCGCTCAGTGGTGAAATACAACAAACGTCTCGTGACAGTGATCATTTACGTAGATGAAGGAATAAATTGCAATAAAATTCACTGTTCGTGGAAAGCTCACCAAGAAGAAAACCGTTAATGTGACCAATATGCTGATGGAGAATGTTATTTTGTGATCCGATAAATAGAAAACAAAAGTTGTAAGGATGGAGATGAGGAAGCATGGAATTATGAGGTTGCATGTGAAAAATAGCGTTTTTCTCCTGCAAAAACATCTCAGACAATATTGGTAAGATAGGTCCCAAACATGGTGGATGAAACGAAAACACACCTCAAGCCAAAGTAATATGTTATGTCGACGTATTTTTCTGGGCCACAGCAAGATGCATACAATACAGAATGTCTCTGAGAACTAAGTGCCAGCAAGTCCCATTCTGCCGACCTGAAATGAGATACGTATTCCATCCATCCTGTGTAAAATACTCAGTCTTAGAATTATCATGTTTTCAAGAACCTTCATTCCACTATCCGCAAAGTCTGTCGAGCGTCCCAGCTCAATCTATATACTACATATATATATATATACCTATATATTCACTATCGTATCTGACGGCCTGCTCAAGCTGGACTCTTTTCATTTTCGTGTTAGGTTGACCTGTTGCACGCATCCTTCTCGAATTGTGACGCTTTGGTACAAGAGCAGAGTTATGGATTTCTTAGTGAATACACACATGCACACACGTTCATACATCACATCAAAACACATCACTTGTATACGTATTAATGTGTAGCATTCGATTGAGGGAATCAAGCGGTGTGCAACGCAAATGTGCAAATCGATAAATAAATGTAAGGTGATCAGTCCACTTGGATTCGTACTAATATTGAGGACCACACGCAGGGGAAGCGCTTGTCTTGGAGCATGCCGGTGCAAGTGCTGACGAACAGATACTTATACATAGATGAACGACGGCATCGTTCATCGACTCCCCGGACTATCTTCTCAGTTTACAAAGAAATAACCTTTCTAACCCAAGAGTTTGCCTAGAAATCAAGATTTCTCATGATGAAGCCCTCACATGATTTTAAGTATCATCTTACAGAGCTCGGAGATATGGACTCGATTTCAGGTAGATGTGAAAGCCTTGGAACACGAATTTACATGTACCGTAGTTTCTCTATGAGAATTTCTGCTCTAGAGTATTATCACAATCTATGGGACAATCTAAGAATTACAACCTGTAATATTCAGGTAGTCCACTAGCGCTTTCCTATAAATTATGTCGCAAACATCAAGAGACGAGCTCCGAGCAATCGCATTAAACGAATCTCGACGCGGTTTCTTTGTATGTTTCGCTTCCAACTTCGACGCCGCATTCGAAAAGGACCTCGCTAGTCATGCCACCGTTAGTCGTTCATGTGCCTGCTTTCATAGTGGAGATACGACGCTCGAGCGACGATTCTCGTCAGGAGGATCAACGGCTTCCAGTGCTGACTGACTCCTCAACGAAATGAAGAAGAGATCAGAGAATCAAGGGCGCTTCTCGGGAGCGATATTTCGCTTTTCGAAGCGATGTTCTCAGATACCTAATGCAGCCCAAGAGAAATCTTGTGCGATTGTTCTGCACTAAACGCTGCAGCCATTCCAAAAGAAAGAGATCTGCTCGTGCAGCCCAAGCTTGAACAAATGTCGAGGAATATTTTGGATCACGCCTTAAAGACTCGAAGAAAACGACATATAAAACTCATTACCTCAAGGACACATAGCCTTGGCTGATATCTACAGCAGTCAGCACCACGAACTCAGTCATGCTGTCGAGGAAAGCAGTTCACGTCGTCCATGTCGAAAAAGTAATACAGTTAAGCTCACAGGAGTTTGATTAGAATACATTTTCCTACTCTCCTATTCTCCTGATTTTGCCCTTTCTGACAATCACATTTTTAAGCACTTCAAGCGCTTGTATCAGTACACATTCCTACATTTGACTATTTGATGCCCTCAAAGAGCCTGTAGTCAACTCCTTTGAATCTTAGTTCTCCTTTCTTCCTTAAAGAGAAAATAACTATTCTTCTTCTATGCATAGGAAGAAAAGAAAAAATCAAAAAAATTATTCGTGTTTCCCGCACAAATTTGGAATTTCCAGAGGGGGGTAAATTTTACATCATTTTATATTTTATTTTATATATATTTATATATATATATGTCTGCTTTTTCGTGTTCTGAAGCTTTTAACTAAATTAAGGCAGCACTTACAATGGAGGTACCTTATTCAAGGGCGATAATGGAAGTAGTTGTACGAAATGTACGAAATAGTGCGTTAATGGCGAAAAAAGTAGGAAACTGGCGGTTCTCGAATACATCACGCCTTGAAAACAGCAGATTTAATGAAATGTGCAATAGGGCATTGCGTTAGCTGCGATACGCAAAAAGAAAGATACTGTCATTCACTGCCGTTATAGGCCGGAATTGCATGTAAATAAAATTTTGTGCTGCTGCAATCTCCACATTATTCGTTATCACTATTCTTGATAATATTCTCAAATAGTAATAACATTGTCGTTATTGTAAATTCTTGTTGGTAGGTACTACAGAGTGTCCCGAAATTATGGGCGCCGCAATTCAAAAACTTCCAAGGTGGAAGTCATAAGTACTCGCCTGGAACTATCTTCTGAGCTAACTAGCTCTAAATTCCCTTTCCTACCCTTCCTACATTAAAGCAGTGAAGATGAATGATAGTCACCACCACCGCCGATGTTTGCTTTACTACTACAACCTGGGCATCTCCAGACGTCAGGCCACGACCAGGATGCGTCAGCAGTTTGGTGACAACAACCCTTCTAAGAACTGGATGTCGGAACGGTGGACTCGCTTCAATGGAAACTATGGCATCGAAGATATGCCGAGGTCCGGCCGCCTAGTCGCCGTCGATCGACAAGGCTTTCTGGATGCCCTGGACGATGAGCCCACATCGTACTTGTGCAACTTAAGCAAGTCACACAGGTGCCCCGTTCCACCATCCACAAAGTCCTTATTGCATCTGGCAAGGTGTCGAAAAGCGTCGAGTTGCTCCTCACGACCTCACGCCAGCACAGGCAAGGAAGCAGGTTGAGGTGTGATCCGACAACCTCGGACATTTGCCAAAATGGATGTGGGTCTACTACTGTAATTCTACCAACAAACCAGTCTGGGTGGATTACGATGCGCCCCCGCCAAGCCGTGCAAAGAAAAATATGCATAGGAAGAAGCGCCTTCTGTCATTCTGGTTCTCTCGCCACGGTGTCGTCCACAACAGCATCCTACCCAGCAATGCCGCACTGACGGCAGAGACCCTCTCTAAAAAACTGCAGGAGGTCAAGGTGAAAGCTGTCGCCTTGACCTAGAAACTTGCAAATTCGTGGTTGCTCTGAGGCAACGCGCCCCCCCACAGAACGAAAGATACTCAGGCCGTCCTGGACAGGCTGGGCATCAAGTCGGTCACGTATCCAGCGTATAGCCCGAACAGAGTCCATGCGATTACCGCATCTTCCGGTCCATGCAAAATATCTTAGACGGAAAAGTGCTTAAGAACGAGCGCGACACCTCGAGGACGTGATCGAGGACTGGGCCGAGTCGCGGCCGGCCGGCTTCTGGGAAGATGGAGTTGTCTCTCCACCCGATCGTTGGCGAAAGGTGCGAAATTTCATGTGATTCCTATAATATCCGTTATGAAGGCTATCAAACATTGTATGGTATAAAAATCAGTGTTTTTAGAGTTAGGACTACTAGAATGATCCTTTGCGAATCGATGGTGATCCTGAGCAATCCATCGAAAAAGGCGGTAAAGGAGCAGGATTTTGCGAGGATGTCAGTGGGCTGGATTGTCGAGCAGAGGCTTTACTGCCGTTTCTATCGTATGCAGCAATGTCAATTCATTCCCGATGCTAGCAGACAGGGAGGGGCAAAAAAGCGGAAAGTTGTTAACTCACTCGAAGTGGACAAAGCGACCTTTCGCCGTTCTCTCTGGCCGAAGAATTTTTACAGACAAACCTTTCCTCTACAAATAAAATGATCACGTTCTGGCTATATATCTCAAACGTACAATCTCTCACAAGAAGTTGTTCCAAAAACGAGAAAATGATATCGTTCGAAGGAGTCATTGGAGAAGGTAAGTCGCTCATGATTTCGTCGGCGCTGGTGTGAGGATTAATAAAGAGCGGTAGCGAATGGCATACTGATGGGCGTAATGAAGCACTTATACGATTGCTTCCTCCAATAGCTCGTAGACTTTCCAGCAGGATGGCACTCATCCCACAGAGCCAGACTCGCCCGGGAGCAGTGTCGACGCTAACCATTCAACTCCATTAGCAAAAATTGACGGCCATGCTGGTCCCTGGAGAGGAGAGGGCCTGTCGAGATCTCTGTCGAAAAGAGATTTGAGCCTTCTATCGGTGCTAATGGGAGACACTGGTGTGATGTTTCCCATTTGCACCGATAAAAGGCTCAATTCAATTGATTTTAGCATAATGTAGCACATAGTGGCAGCAAACCTGAATACAAGTTCCATTGTCATTCTCAGCTGAGAAGCTTCCAATGCAGTGCCATAAATTGGCGCCCATATTTTCACCCTGTATATCGCGATACTTCCTGATTAACGCTGTTAATTTCCAACGTAGATGCTTCACTGTGAAGAGGATGAGGAAAACAATATAACACGGCCACTTTTGAGTACCTACATTCAGCGAATTTTTTTTATAGCCCTATTTACGCTCTATCCAGGCAATTTTTCAACCTGAGAGCGTTCCATGAATTTTCATTGTGATAATAAGATAGATAGCGAAAATTTCCGTGCACATGAATGCACCATTAAAGGTAACGAAACTTCTCCCCTATCACGGCATTCTCCCTCGCGGCACGCGGCAAATGTCACTGCAATTACCGTATTCACCCCGCCTCCCGCCAATCGATAGGACGCGATATTTTCAGTTGATTGCCTTGTTTTTTTATTGAATTTGATCGTTTTTTCTTCTATTTCTTTTTCGTTTTCATGTTTATTAGACTTGATTAATCAAAATGACTCCACCTATGTAAGCAGCGATCAAGCCTGCATTGAAATTGAAGAAAGCGGTCAGCCAATTCGAATAATTAAAGGACTCCCTACCTCACAAATTGCGCGCTCCAATCTTCCATCGCAATCCTGCGATACGCGGCGGGTGCGGCGGGTGCGACGCCGTGTCAAGGGAGAATAAAAAAGAGAAATTAAAAAGTTTTGTAAGTATTTGTTTATTAATTAAATTAAGTGATTCGTT